>CM053037.1:174337490-174502490 GCA_028564925.1 Lithobates sylvaticus
GGTGCCCCAGACATGCTGTTCCGGGTGTCGGGCAGGTGTTTTTTTAATTTTTTTTTTTTACATTTAGCCTTGCTGTGGGCAAGCGGCTGGGTTTTCTTCATGTGTTGCGATTTTCATGTCAGTTTTCAGTGCGATTATCCAAGGTAGTTGTTCAGGGGGGCGACTCTGATACGATTCAGGGATGCGATTGGGAATACCCTTTTGTTCAATGCAAATTTAGTACTGCTGCGTTTTTCAATCTACCTTCATATGCTAGAAATGCCTCCTTCCTCTTTTCTACAAAACTGCCTTCCATCCACTTCTATACAAAACAGGGCAATAAACCACCATGTGAAGAGTTATCTCACAATGCCACTGTACTCTGCCAATGCCAATATATTCCTTTTCGGATCACGTCTGATCCACATCCGTGTGGACCAGGACTAAGGCTCCATTCACACCTGCGATTCTGCCCTCGATCTGAAAACGCGCTACAATCCAAAAAATGTGGTGCAGTTTTTGCTTTCGATTTATCGCATCGCGTGAAGCATGTCTCCCAAGAAGGCGCAATCGTGGCAAAACCGCACTGCGTTTTAGGTGCCATTGGAAACAATGATAACTGAACCTGTGTTTTGTGATTTGTAGTGTATTTTAAGATCGGATCCTGGAATTGGCTGCTCAGCGTGCGCTTGTACTGAGCACCCAAGTGCTTCTGTGTGCGAGGGTAACCCGAAGACTTTTTTTTTTTTTTTTTTTAAGATTGTCACGAGGGACAAGTAGATTGGGACCCCGATTAAGTCCCTGGGACAAGTATTTTTAATTTTTTTTTAAATTCCACACCCCTGATTAAGACCCCCATACACACTATTAGATTTTCTGCAGATTTTTATCTTCAGATTTACCAAAAACATGTAGTGCAAGGGCCGGCCTGATTGCATACTAATTGAAACGCTTAAAGTTTGACCTCTATTATATGGTTTTGGTAAATCTGAAGACAAAAATCTGCAGAAATTCTAATAGTGTGTATGGGGGCCTTAGTGTGTGTGCTGTAAATCGGGGGCTTGACAAATTTGCTTTGAATCTAGGAGCCAGCTATAAAAAGGTTAGTTTTTTATTTATTTTTTTAACCAACAAATCTTGTGGGTAGAACTTGTTCCTGATGGTGAACTTGCACATGTTTAAAAAAATAAATAAATAATTTTAACCCAGAAGATTAAACCCCCAAACATTATATATTTTCTGAAAGAAGACACCCTAGAGCAGGGGTGTCCAAACTTTTTTCAAAGAGGGCCAGATTTCATGAAGTGAACATGCGTGAGGGCCGACCATTTTGCCTGACATTTTTTGAACCATTAAAATTAAATGCAAATTAAATATTTTATGCAAAGGCATACTATTCATTTCATAATAATGATGACAATATATGATAATATATAATATCTATATATCTCTTCTCCACTCAGGGTAACAATGAGCTCAGGCGTGTTTTATGTTTAAAAAAAAAAATCTCTGGCTGGAGCAGAAGTGGGAGCAGGTACCTGTCAAAACTAGGTACCTGCTCCCCCCCCCCAAAAAAATGACATACCAAATGTGGAATGTAAGGGGGTGGAACTCCGCTTTTTTTTTTTTTTTTTTTTATAAATTGTATTTTTATTGAAAATATTTCCATGGAAACATTACAGACAAAATGGGTCGGTTAACAAAAAATAAATTTTTAAAATGATAATAAAAAGTAATAAACAAAAAAAAAAAAAAAACACAAAGTAGGGGAAGAGAAAGAGGTTGTTGAATGAATGAAATATAATTTGGGATACATATCGCATTAATTAGGACAAAGGTCTAAAGCCATTAGGAACTCCGCTTTAATGAGACATGCAAGGTCTAAGGCCCTTTCACACTGGGGCGGGATCGGCGACGATGGTAAAGCAGCGCTGCTTTACCGTCGTTTTAGCCGCGGTATTCGGCCGCTAGCGGTGCGGTTTTAACCCCTGCTAGCGGCCGAAAAAGGGTTAAAACCCGCGGTGTCCCATTGATTTCAATGGGTAGGAGCGGTGAATACACCGCTCCTTCACCGCTCCAAAAATGCTGCTAGCGGGACTTTTTTTGACCGTCCTGCTAGCGCACCGCTCCAGTGTGAAAGTCCTCCGGCTTTCACACTGGAGTGAATGGGGCCGGATTTTTTCAGGCGCTGTACAGGCGCTATTATTAGCGCTGCAGCGCCTGAAAAACGCCCCAGTGTAAAAGGGGCCTAAAAGACCCTGCATGACTCTTCTGTGCTCCACTGAATGTAATTCAATGGACATGATTACATTCTTTCTCAGTAGAGGTGCACCAAATGGAAATTTCAGTACCGAAAATGCCGGATGCACTTGGCCGAAAACCGAAAATAACAGTTTCTAAAGATTTATATTTTTTGATATAATTGTTTTCTATTTGACTTTTTAATTAATATCACAAATTTAAATGAATATGAATTTATTGTCGGCTATAAGGCTTCATGTACACGGGGTGTTTTTACAACCTCTCCTGAAAGAATTAACTTGACAGATAGTAACCCATGTTTAAAACGTCCGTTTTGCCG
The DNA here is from genome assembly GCA_028564925.1 of Lithobates sylvaticus. Classification (NCBI taxonomy): domain Eukaryota; kingdom Metazoa; phylum Chordata; class Amphibia; order Anura; family Ranidae; genus Lithobates; species Lithobates sylvaticus. The sequence goes on from CM053037.1 coordinate 174,340,051, forward strand.
CGTCTACATGTCACGTTTAGCCACGTTTGCGTTTTAGAAGCATTTAAAAAATTAAATAATATAATATTTAATTTTTTTCAAGAAATGAAAAAATGCCTGTAAATGAAACGCGGCTAAGCGTCAGTTACCGCGTTTAGAAGCGCTTTAACCACTTTCAGTCCCGGGCCAATTTGCAGCCAAAGGACCAGGCCCCTTTTTGCGATTCGGCACTGCGTCGCTTTAACTGACAATTGCGCGGTCGTGCGACGTGGCTCCCAAACAAATTCTTCTACATATTTTTGGTAAAAAAGATCGCAATAAGCGATTATTGATTGGTTTGCGCAGAAGTTATAGCGTTTACAAGATAGGGGATAGTTTTATAGCATTTTTATTAACAATTTTTTTTTTTTTTTTTTATTAGTAATGGCGGCGAGCGATTTTTTTTATTTTTTTTTTATTTATTTTTTTTTTATTGTGACTGCGACATTATGGTGGACACATCGGACATTTTTGGGACCATTGTAATTTATACAGCAATCAATGCTATTTAAATGCACTGATTACTATGTAAATGACACTGGCAGTGAAGGAGTTAACCACTAGGTGGCAGTATAGGGGTTAAGTATGCCTAGAGGTGTGTTCCTTACTGTGGGGGGGGGGGGCGTGGCTGTCAGCTAGTGAATGCTGATCTCTGCTCCAATCACAGGGAGCAGAGATCGGCGTCACTAGTTGCTAGGCAGAACGGGGAGATGCTGTTTATTTCCGCATCTCCCCGTTCAGCCTTCCCGTGAGACGATCGCGGGTGTCCCCGCGGCGATCGAGTCCACGGAACCCGCGACCGGCCTCACGGGGGTCCCGGGACGTACACAGTTTAGGAGATATTTCACTTTAAGTGCGCCAATATGAAACGGACCACCGTGCCGTTTTTTCCCCCAGCGTGTGCCGTGACTGATGGCTCCGGCGACTCCGGCCAGTCACAGAGCTGGAGCCCGTGGCCCCGGAAGGAAGAGAAGGGTGAAGATGAACGCGGCCTTCTCGGGGGACAGCACGGGCTTAGTTTGCAGGTAACTGTCATATAATGGGCTAGTATGCGATGCATTCATTTGCAGGCCTTGCGGGGAGCAAAAGAGGAAGTAAAACCCATCAGGGTTTACTTCCTCTTTATTGGCTTCTTTAGCGTAAAGCGTTCAAGAAAAATGTATCTCTTTAAATTCTATGTATGTCTTCACATTGGTCCGTCGCAATATCATTGTAGTGTTAAAAATCTTGCTTGCTGCATTTTTAGTCAGTTAACCACTTGCCGACCGCCCCATGTAGATATACGTCGGCAGAATGGCACGTACAGGCAGAACCACGTACCTGTACGTGCCATTCTTTAGGCGGTTGGGGGGTCCGATCGGACCCCCCTCCGCCGGCGGGGACGGTCGGCATCGCTTCAGGAGCGATCCGGGACGAGGGGACGGCCAGTGGTTTCTGGCCACCCCCTCGCGATCGCTCCTGGCCAATGAGAAACTTCCCCTTCCTGTCTATTGTATAGACAGGAAGGCGGAAGTGATGTCACGCTCGGTGCGCCGGTCTATGTGACCGGAGACGCCGAGCGGCGAACATGTTAAGGTTAGTGCACAACACTACACTGACACCAGTACAGTTAGGCACACAAAACACCCCCCTGTCACCCCCTGATCACCCCCCAGATCACCCCCTCCCCCCCCAGTCACAGTGTCACTAATTGCAGTGATCATTTATTTACTGATCACTGCATTTAGTGTCAGTGTGACTGTAATAACTGTCAGGGCAGTTAGTTTTAGGTCCTAGGTAGCCCCCTACCCCCCCCTAATAAAGGTTTAACCCCCTGATTGCCCCTAGTTAACCCCTTCACCCCCTTTTGCCAGTGTCACTAAGCGATCGTTTTTCTGATCGCTGCATTGTGTCGCTAGGTAACCATTTTTTTTTTATTTTAACCGCCATGTTTTATATAGGTTCATAAATAGTTTTATAGGTCAGGTACCCCCATATTACAACCTAAATAAAGGTTTTAACCCCCTGATTGCCCCTAGAGTTAACCCTTTCACCAGTAATCACCGTATAACTGTCACTGGTGACGCTGGTTAGCCAGTTAGTTATTTCGTTATTTAGGTTCCCCGTCAGGTTTTTATATAGCGTCAGGTACCCCCATATATTACCTAATAAAGGTTTAACCCCCTGATTGCCCCTAGTTAACCCTTTCACCCCCTTTTGCCAGTGTCACTAAGCGATCGTTTTTCTGATCGCTGCATTAGTGTCGCTAGGTAACCAGTTTGTTTTTTAGGTTAACCGCCATGTTTATATAGGTTCATAAATAGGTTTATAGGTCAGGTACCCCCATATTACAACCTAAATAAAGGTTTTAACCCCCTGATTGCCCCTAGAGTTAACCCTTTCACCAGTGATCACCGTATAAAATGTCACTGGTGACGCTGGTTAGCCAGTTAGTTATTTCGTTATTTAGGTTCCCCGTCAGGTTTTTTATATAGCGTCAGGTACCCCCATATATTACCTAATAAAGGTTTAACCCCCTGATTGCCCCTAGTTAACCCTTTCACCCCCTTTTGCCAGTGTCACTAAGCGATCGTTTTTCTGATCCCTGCATTAGTGTCGCTAGGTAACCAGTTTTTTTTTGTATTACTGTTACGGGTGACGCTGGTTAGTTAGCTTGTTTTTTATACTGTCAGGGCACCCGCCATTTATTACCCAATAACGGTTTAACCCCCTGATCGCCCGGCGGGTGATATCAATTAGGTTTTAGGGTCAAATAAGGTCTGCGTCGCCCCAGGTTAGTGCCAGTACCGCAAACACCCACGCGCAAAGCATACACCTCCCTTAGTGGTATAGTATCTGAACAGATCAATATCTGATCTGATCAGATCTATACTAGCGTCCCAGCAGTTTAGGGTTCCAAAAAAACGCATTGTTAGCGGGATCAGCCCAGATACCTGCTAGCACCTGCGTTTTCCCCCTCCGCCCAGCCCAGCCCACCCAAGTGCAGTATCGATCGATCACTGTCACTTACAAAACACTAAGCACACATAACTGCAGTGTTCGCAGAGTCAGGCCTGATCCCTGCGATCGCTAACATTTTTTTTGTGGTAGCGTTTTGATTCAGTCGCTAACAGTCAGGAGCTTTTTTACCTGTGAATCTCAAAAAAATAAAAAAAACAAAAATAGTTGTCGTTTTATTGTTCTCTCTCTCTCTCTATTGTTGCTCTTTTTTTACTCCATTCTATTCTGCAATGTTTTATTATGTTTTATCATGTTTTATCATGCTTGCTTTTCAGGTATGTAATTTTGTTTACTGTGTTTTAGTGTTAAGCATTTTTTTGTTTTCAGGTGCGCCATTCAGTTGCAGCGCGGATTTATTTATCTTGACAGCAACAGCGTTTGCTCCCACGATACATAAAGCCGCGACTCCAACGCTGTAGGAGGTGATTTCACCACCACAGTTAAAAAAAAGAGCATATGTGCCGAAGCATGGGGGCAGCAGGGGGGGCGGAGGAGCGATTGGCTCCTAATGCCACGTACATACGGTCGAAATTCCGACCGTGTGTACACGGCATAACTTTTGCGGGAGGATGCCCCCATGCATCGGCATATATAAATGGTGCATGTATGCCCATCATTAGAAGTGGGTGGATGAAGGGAGGTATTCTAATGGTGGGCATACCCACCAATCAATCTCTTTTTTTCGTTCAGCCAAGAGGCTGCATGAAAAAAAAAAAGATTACAATATATGTCGTATGTGTTGCTGGACTTTGAATGGTTATACCAGAATGATGCCTGCAGGTTTAGGTATCATCTTGGTATCATTCTTTTCAGCCAGTGATCGGCTTTCATGTAAAAGCAATTCTAGCGGGTAATTAGCCTCTAGACTGCTTTTACAAGCAGTGGGAGGGAATGTCCCCCTCCCGGATATAAACCGCGCCATTGGGAAATTGGGAAAGCATTTTATCACACCAATCTTGGTGTGGTCAGATGCTTTGAGGGCAGAGGAAAGATCTAGGGTCTAATAGACCCCAATTTTTTCAAAAAAAGAGTACCTGTCACTGCCTATTGCTATCATAGGGGATATTTACATTCCCTGAGATAACAATAAAAATCATAACAAAGAAAAAAAATGGAAGGAACAGTTTAAAAATAGAATAAAAAAGCTAAATAAATTAAAAAAAAACTAAAAAAAAAAAAAAAAGCACCCCTGCCCCCCCTTCTCTTGCGCAAAGGCGTACACAAGCGTTGGTCTGGCGTCATATGTAAACAGCAATTGCAGCATGCATGTGAGGTATCACCGCGAAGGTCAGATCGAGGGCAGTAATTTTAGCAGTAGACCTCCTCCGTGAATCTAATGTGGTATCATGTAAAGGCTTTTAAAGGCTTTTAAAAATGTATGTAGTTTGTCGCCACTGCGTGTTTGTGCGCAATTTTAAAGCATGTCGTGTTTGGTATCCATGTACTCGGCCTAAGATCATATTTTTTATTTCATCAAAAATTTGAGCAATATAGTGTGTTTTAGTGCATTAAAATAAAAAAAAGTGTATTTTTTCCACAAAAAATGCGTTTGAAAAATCGCTGCGCAAATACTGTGTGGAAAAAAAAAATGCAACACCCACCATTTTAATCTGTAGGGCCTTTGCTTTAACAATATATATAGTGTTTGGGGGTTCAACGTAATTTTCTTGCAAAAAAAAAATATGTTTTCATGTAAACAAAAAGTGTCAGAAAGGGCTTTGTCTTCAAGTGGTTAGAAGAGTGGGTGACGTGTGACATAGGCTTCTAAATGTTGTGCATAAAATGCCAGGACAGTTCAAACCCCCCCCAAATGACCCCATTTTGGAAAGTAGACACCCCAAGCTATTTGCTGAGAGCAATGTTGAGCCCATTAAATATATTTTTTTTTTTGTCCCAAGAGATTGAATAATGAAAAAAAAAAAAATATATATATTTTTTTTACAAAAAGTTGTCACTAAATGATATATTGCTCAAACATGTCATGGGCATATGTGGAAATACACCCCAAAATACATTCTGTTGCTTCTCCTGAGTACGGGGATACCACATGTGTGGGACTTTTTGGGAGCCTAGCTGCGTACGGAACCCCAAAAACCAAGCACCGCCTTCAGGCTTTCTAAGGGAGTAATTTTTTTATTTCACTTCTCACTGCCAATCACAGTTTCGGAGGCCATGGAATGCCCAGATGGCATAAAACCCCCCAAAATGACCCCATTTTGGAAAGTAGACACCCCAAGCTATTTGCTGAGAGGTATTGTGAGTATTTTGCAGATGTCGCTTTTTGTCACAAAGTTTTGAAAATTGAAAAAAGAAAAAAAAAAATTTTTTTTCTTTACTTTCTTCATTTTCAAAAACAAATGAGAGCTGTAAAATACTCACCATGCCTCTCAACAAATAGCTTGGGGTGTCTACTTTCCAAAATGGGGTCATTTGGGGGGGTTTTGTGCTATTTTGGCATTTTATGGCCTTCGAAACTGTGATAGGTAGTGAGGAGTGAAATCAAAAATTTGCACCCTTAGAAATCCTGAAGGCGGTGCTTGGGTTTCGGGGCCCCGTACGCGGCTAGGCTCCCAAAAAGTCCCACACATGTGGTATCCCCATACTCAGGAGAAGCAGCAAAATGTATTTTGGGGTGCAATTCCACATATAACTATGGCATGTGTGAGCAATATATAATTTAGTGACAACTTTTTGAAGAAAAAAAAAATTATTTTTTATTTTTGTCTTTATTCAATCACTTGGGACTAAAAAAAAAAAATATTCAATGGGCTCAACATGCCTCTCAGCAAATAGCTTGGGGTGTCTACTTTCCAAAATGGGGTCATTTGGGGGGGTTTTGTACTTCTCTGCCATTTTAGCACCTCAAGAAATGAAATAGGCAGTCATAAATTAAAAGCGGTGTAAATTCCAGAAAATGTACTCTAGTTTGTAGACGCTATAACTTTTGCGCAAACCAATAAATATACGCTTATTGGCATTTTTTTTACTAAAGACATGTGGCTGAATACATTTTGGCCCAAATGTTTGACTAAAATTGAGTTTATTAGATTTTTTTTATAACAAAAAGTAGAAAATCTCTTTTTTTTTCAAAATTTTCGCTCTTTTTCCGTTTATATCGCAAAAAATAAAAATCACAGAGGCAATCAAATACCATCAAAAGAAAGCTCTATTTGTGGGAAGAAAAGGACGCAAATTTCGTTTCGTTACAAAATTGCATGACCGCACAATTACCAGTTAAAGTAGTGCAGTGCGAAATTGAAAAAAGACCTCTGGTCCTTAAGCTGACAATTGGTCCGGGGCTGAAGTGGTTAAAAAAAACACACCAAAAATGCTCCTCCCTGTTGAAATGCATTGATAATGCAGCAAGAACGCATCAATAACGCACCCGTGTTGCGTTTTTGATGCATTTTTTGAGTCGCATGACCTATGAAAAACACACCATAAGCATAATAAAATCACGGTAAAGTCGTGGCAAAATCGCATGCATTATTGGCACCTTTTTCTATTATCAGTAAAATGAGGATAACACCGTTAAGTTTTGGCAGCCAAAATTTCATTGCATTTCTATTTCCCAGCCTTGATGGCGGGGGAAACTGTCAACGGGGTTTCGGAAGTGATGTCATACACATAATTTCTGGGTCCGCAACAAGAAGGGGAGGAGAGCGGATGTGTGTCCGCTCCCCTCCCTCCCCTCTACCCGGCGGCATTGGCTATGCCGGTCCCAGGCCTGCAGATGGGCAAGCGTAGCCCAGGATACATAGCGGGGAGGGTGCGCGTTTGATGTGTTGAAGCATTCGGGTGGCAGTGCAGCCGCCTGAATGCTTTAATCCAACAAGTAAACCCGGCTTACAAAAGCCCAGGCGCCAGGATGCAATTTCTAGTGCCTGGGATCTATTGAGCCCTGATTTAAGGTTAACAACCACTATTTCTTGGGGGTGAGCTTTAAATGAAGTATGGTGTAGGTGACATAAATGGGTACAGTGATGCTGAACATTCCTCCTGACCTCCTCCATCTTTCTTTTAGTAAGCAAACATGCCCATTGTAGAGAAACTGAAGGATGCCCTGAAGCCTGGTCGGAAGGACTCCGACGATGTGGAACTGGGAAAGCTGCTCACGTCCTCCGCCAAGAAGATCCTTCTGCAGAAAATCGAGTTTGAGCCGGCCACCAAGAGCTTCCATTACCAACTGGAGACCTTGAAGAGCAAATATGTCCTGCTGGCCCCATCGCTGCAACCCTCCACCCCGCACAAGAGTATAGAAGGCAACCACAGGCAGGGTATGTGCTAAGGTTTTGTTGGGTTAGATGGTTTGTTTTGGACAAATTGGAATGCTGGCCATACGCATGATTCAAGCCTGAACTGTCAACCTTCCGCTGCAGCTAAGACCCCTTTCACACTGGAGGTGTTTTTCAGGCGCTACAGCGATAAAAATAGCCCCTGAAAAAAGCCTCAGCTGCAAACCCAGTGTGAACGGCCGAGTGCTTTCACACTGGGGCGCTGCGCTGGCAGGACCTCACAAAAAGTCCTGCCAGCAGCTACTTTGCAGCGGTGTAGGAGCGGTGATTACATCACTCCTGCCCATTGAAAACAATGGGGCAGCGCTGCCATACCACCGGCAAGGGGCAGCGCTGCCATACCACCGGCCAAGCGCAGCTGCAGCGGCATTTTGCGGGCGAATTTAACTAGGGCTGAAACAACTAATCTATTATGAAATTAATTGATTACTATTTTCATAATCCATTAATCGGGCAGTAACATAATGGGGCTAAAAAAACTAAAATGAGCCCTTTATTAGTACAAAAAGTACAAATAATCACTACTGTAAATATTACTTTCACTGTTCAACAGTAAAAAAAAAAAAAAAATGATCCATTACAGTAGCGATTATTTGCTATTTTTGTACTATAAACATTTTTAGTTTAGTTTTTTTAACCCCATTATATTATTAAACATCTTAGGTCTGGTTCACACCTATGTGTGTTTTTTTTGGTCCTTTTTGCAGAAACAAACTACAGTTTACTTATGGTTTCCGATGGGACACGGTCGCATCTATGCTTTTTTTCGAAGGACATCTTTGTCCTTTTTTGTCAAGGACTTTTTTCAAAGCAAAACGGTGCTTTTTTTGGTTCAATATACTTCAATGGAGAAGCTGCAGAAAAGCATGTTGTGTGTTTTTGCAGCGATTTGTGATTTTTAATCTGCCCAACAAATTGGCCAAAAAAGCAAAAAAAAAAGTGCAAAAACGCAAATCGAAGCAAAATCACGTGCGCAAAAATCAAAACGCACTGCATTAACAGATCAAAAGCAAACTGTATAGGTGTGTACCTAGCCTTATGCTGGCCAATTTTCACTTGCTTTAGAAAATCGAACAAACATTCTTAAAAATGTTTGTGTGGCCAGCATATAATATATTACAGTTCTGTTTGAAAATCTGCAAAAAACAGTCAACTGATATCTAGTCTGATATTTACCAGATTCAACCTCTAATGGTATATACAGTATATCTCTTCTGTCTGTTATTCTCAGAGTGGATTAGAGATTTTGCTCCCTAACCATATAGTTGGTTATTTCTAGTTATTAGACATGTGCAATTCGTTTCGTTTTTTTTTTTTTTCGTTTTCCGTTTAAAATTCGTTATCGTACGAATGAACGAATGAACGAATGATTAACTAAAAATTTTAATGAATTATCGAATCGAACGAATATGAAAAACAACGAAAATCCGAAATAACCAAATTTGAAACAACGAAAATACGAAATACGAAAGAAGAAAATCCGAAAAACAAAAACAGGAACAACGAAAATCAAAATGAACGAAAAAATTCGTACATTCGTAACTTTTTTTTTTTTTTTTCGATTCGTAATTTTCCGTGTCTCTTACAAAGTAATAATAGCATACACATTACATAAAATTATGAATTATGCTCCGATTACGAATCTACAAAAAACAATGTTACGAAAGTACGAATAAATCAATCTTACGAAAGTACGAATGTAACTAAATCTACGAAAATACGAATGCGTCCGAATTTCGAATAAACGAAAATTAAATGGGAAAACGAATCAACGAAAAAATAACTCTTACGAAAATACGAATTGTTACGAATACGAACACCGACGACTTACCAAATTACGAATCAACGGAAACGAACAGCGACGAAACTAAACAAATTTTTCTATTGTGCACATGTCTACTAGTTATCACTGCATAGAGATATTTAAGAAGAAATTGCCTTTTTTTCTTCTTTTTTTTTTTTTTTACTTTCCATATTGACTAAAATTATACACCACACTTTTTGTAAGGTGATTAACCGATTAATCGAAACGATAATCGACCAACTAATCGATTATGAAAATAATCGTTAGTTGCAGCCCTAAATTTTAACCCCTTTTTGGCCACTAGCAGCCGAATAGCGCCGCTAAAACTGCGCTACAAATAGCACCGCTTTACCACTGACGCCAGTGTGCAAGGGGTCTAAGGGCAGCTAACAAATCCATTTTTTTTTTTTTTTTTTTTAACGTCTCAGCACACTGAAAAAATATATGAAGTGCTGGTCACCTTAATCCATGTGATTGTTTTGCACATGAAAGCTGGATGTGAGTGGTTGGCATTGCCTGAAAACTATTATAACAGGAGGGTGCATTCTAAGTGTCGTACATTACATATTTATGGAAGTGAAGGACAAATAACAACTCGCATGAAACTGTTCAAAAACTGGCTCCTCAACAAAGAAATGGTCTCTGTTGGACAACTTGAGCACAGCAGGGTACCTCGGTCCAGGGCAGTACACACTGGGGGTTGATTTACTAAAGGCAAATAGGCTACGCAGTTGCACTCTGGGAAGGGGCGTTCTGGCCAAGAAACGTTATTTTTTATTTTTATTTTTTTAAAGTCAGCAGCTACTAACGCTGTAGCTGCTGACTTTTAATAAGGACACTTACCTGTCCAGCGATCCCGCGATGTCGGCCGATCCGTCCCTCGGATCGGCTGCCGGCGCCTCCGTCTTAACGAAGGGAAACAGGCAGTGGAGCCTTGTGGCTTCACTGCCCGTTTCCTACTGCGCATGTGCGAGTCACGCGGCGCTTTGTGAACGGCCCCATTGGTTTCTGGGACACACAAATGTCCCAGAAGGTAACGGGGCCGCTCACCGAAGAGGAGGAAGCGCCACGGAATAGGAAGAGGCAGATTAGGAAGACTGCCTAGCAACAGCGGTTTCGGGTAAGTTAACCGCTTCCCGACCGGCTCATGTAGATATACGTCTACAGAATGGCACGGGCAGGCAAAACCACGTGTATATATACGTGGCCCTTTAATTGCCTGGCCGTAGGTCGGGAGCTCCGTGCCCCCAGCCGCAGGACCAGCGGACCCGATCGCCGGTGGTGTCCCGCGATCGGGTCGCAGAGCTGAAGAACGGGGAGAGGTCTGTGTAAACAAACCTCTCCCCGCGCTTCCTACACTGCCTGTCACTAATCGGCTGTTCCTGGTCATCGGGAAAGCCGATCAATGACGTCAGACGTCAGCCACGCCCCCTAATGTAAAAAACACACACGTCACAGCCCATAACCCCTCCCCTCCCCCTAGTGGTTAACTCTTTCACTACAACTGTCATTTATACAGGAATCAGTGCATTTAAATAGCGTTGATTGCTGTATAAATGACAATGGTCCCAAAAATGTGTCAAAAATGTCCGATGTGTCCGCCATAATGTCGCAGTCACAATAAAAATCGCTGATCCCCGCCATTACTAGTAAAAAAAAAAATATTAATAAAAATGCTATAAAACTATCCCCTATTTTGTAAACGCTATAGCTTTTGCGCAAACCAATCAATAATCGCTAATTGCGATTTATTTTTTTTTATTTTTATTTTTTTACCAAAAATATGTAGAATACGTATCGGCCTAAACTAAGGAAAAAAAAAGTTTTTTTATATATTTTTTGGGGATATTTATTATAGCAAAAAATATAGCATCTTTTCAAAATTGTCACTCTATTTTTGTTTAGCGCAAAAAATAAAAACCTTTGTGGGAAAGGACGCCAATTTTGTTTGGGAGCCATGTCGCATGACCGCGCAACTGTCAGTTAAATCGACGCAGTGCCGAATTGCAAAAAGGGGCTTGGTCCTTTGGCTGCCAATTGGTCCGGGGCTGAAGTGGTTAATAAAAAAACATTTTTTACATTTTTTTTTTTTTTAAGATTATTAATGCATTTTTTTTTTTTTTTTTTTTTTCGGTGGCCCTCCACTTTAAGTAAATCAACCTCACTGGGTTGGTCGGTAATAATCCCATAGGGAGAAAACACACCAAGGGGGCACCAGACTAAGTGCAGTAGTAAATGTCACGGATAGGCAATATGATAAAGCAACTCGCATAGATAAAATAAAAATAAAATTGTATCTATGTTGGAGGTCTGTCCCAAAAAAGAGCAACCTGGGGCATTCTGATGTCGGGTGCCAGCTCAAATGAAGGAAGAAAGAAGATGGCGGCGGGTCCCAGTGGAAAGCAGAACAGACCGGAAGTGACATTAGGTGGGTGGAGCTACACAATTCAAGGCCAACCAAGCCTCTTTCTCAAGCTAACCCCCTAAGAATGGTAACAAGTTATTGATACAGTGTTGGAACTACAGGGCACAGCGGAACTGGGGGTTAACGATCATTCATTCATTCTGGGATGGCAATGTATTAAAAAGTGAGTTAGTTTTGAACAGTTTCATGTGAGCTGCATTTTGTCCTTTACTCCAATAAATATGTAATGTACTACACTTAGAGCACGCCCTCCTGTTCTCTTATTTGTTCACGCAGCATTACTTCAGTCTCTGCATCCATTGATCATCTTCTGCAGCTGCTAATTGCCTGGTGTCAGCCCTGCCCAGTTTTATTTTGCCAAACTCCAGAGACCCACCTCATCTGCACAACATAGTAACATGGCTACCCCCATGTTTCTCCCTGTAAAGTTTTCTTTTATTTCTGGATTGGGATGATGATTATTATTGTGAAAAAGAGTATTTGGTTCCCAGCCTTGCAGCGGTTGGTGATTGGGTTTTCAACAAAGTATAATAGGAACTTATTTTCTTCTCTCCGCAGGCAATGACCTGGCATCTGGGGGATCGGATGGCATACCTCTTCCTCAGAAGATGCTTTTCCCAATGGAGAGGTTGTCTATGAAGTGGGAGCGAGTTTCTAGAGTGGGGGCAGGCCTGCAGAATCTGGGGAACACTTGTTTTCTCAACTCCACAGTACAGTGTCTGACCTACACCCCTCCTCTCGCCAACTACCTGCTGTCTAAGGAGCACAGCCGCAACTGTGAGTACCGCCACACACTACGGGCACCTTATTTAATTATTTGATTTGTGTTGGAGACTGTAAGGAAAATCTGCCCATCCAGGACAAAATTACAGGTTATTTTGGAAGACTCCCTACCCAGTAATGCTCTTATTTAATGTGCTCCCTACGGCTTTGTTCATCTGTTTTGAGCACTGAGTCTATTCCCTGTGTAATCCTTCTCTCCTTTCCAATATAATAGTGTTTGGGACTGAGCACTACATCCTGGGAGCAGGACCGTTTTTAAGGCAGGGCAAAAGGGGCAGCTGCCCCGGGCCCTATCATTGTAGTGGGGCCCAAAGCAGCTGCCTCATACTTGCCAACTATCCCCGTTTAAATTTCCTTATAACTTGAAGCTTTAGTCTCGTGCGGTGTCCCGATGCGGTGTCCTGCCTACAACTGTGGTCATTAAGCCCAACATCAGCCTTTTCTTCAAAAGTAAGCAAATTGGAGGTGGAACCCTTCTTCCACAGCACCCTGAATTTTGGTGCATGTAAATACGCAGGCAGGCAGTGAGGAGATGATGTGCTGTAACCTTTAGCAACCAATGCTGTGCACTAACTTATTGCAACCAATCAGTGAACAGTAATAATGTTCAGTAACCTCTAACAACCAATCAACATGCAGAAGTCATGTGCTGTAACTTCTAGAAAATAACAGTGAGCCATAATGTGTGCTGTAACCTCTAGCAGCCAGTCAGTGATCGGTAATGATACACTGTAACCTCTGGCAACCAATCGCTGCCTGATCAGATTCAGTAAACTGATTTTGAGTCTAGCTACTATTCATTGTATGTCTCAAAGCAAGTGGAGAGTGAAATTGCATGGAAGAGGGGGCCCAAGAAAATGTTTGCCCCGGGTCCAATCAATATTAAAGACGGCCCTGCCTGGGAGGAAGGGTAGAAAGTCACATGCTCCTCTATACTCGAAAGCAGGGGGTCTCCCAACCTCCCAAACAAAGGGCCAGTTTCCTGCCTTCCAGACTTTAGGAGGGCCAGACTGTGGCCAATTGTAATGGAAGTCTACAATGTCTCAGGCCTGGTGGTCCGTGGGATTTATAAAATGGGATTTAGTAGGAGGAGGAATAATGTCCCATCATTGGTATTAGTAGGAGGAACAGTGCACCATTGTTGGTGTCAGTGGGAGGAGTAGTGCCCCATCACTGGTGTCAGTGGAAGAAAAAAGTGCCCCATCAGTGGGAGAAATGGTGCCCCATTGTTGGTGTCAGTGAAAACAATGGTGCCTCGTTATTGGTGTCAGTAGGAGAAATAGTGCCTCAAGGACCAGACAAAGGCAAGCAAAGGGCCACAGTTTGGTGACCACTGCTCAAAAGCAATGAGGGATCCAACTGAAGAATTGAGTGGAGTGGGAGTTTTAATAAAAGATCGCCCTGAATGTGTAAAGCGACAGCTTTCCTTTTTAATCTGTGCTGGCACATTGAAAAGGAGCTCTGTAACCACTTGCTTACTGGGCACTTTAAACCCCCCTCCTGCCCAGACCAATTTTCAGCTTTCAGCGCTGTCACACTTTGAATGACAATTGTGCGGTTATGCTACACTGTACTCAAATTACATTTTTATCATTTTTTTTTTTTTTTTCACGCAAATGGAGCTTTCTTTTGGTGGTATTAATCACCACTTGGTTTTTATTTTTTGCTAAACAAACAAAAAAAGACAGAATTTTATGAGAAAACAAAATGTTTCATAGTTTGTTATAAAATTTTGCAAACGGGTAATTTTTCTCCTTCATTGATATTCGCTGATGAGGCTGCACTGATGAGGCACAGATAAGATGGAACAAATAAGGCGAAACTGATGGGCACTGGTGGGTGGCACTGATGGGCACTAGTAGGTGGTATTGATGGGTAGCACTGGTGATGAGGCTCTGGGGACATTTATAGGTGGCACTGATGGGTGCTACTGTGGGCACTGGTAGGTGGCACAGAAGCCTCTGCAGATGCTCTCCACAATCAGGACTGATGTCCCTCTCACAGCTGCCGGTGATCATTTTAATATGCTTCGAGTCTTTTGGCTTATTTGTAAGAAAATGTGTAAAATCTTTTTTTCTATTTTTGATGAAAACCCAATACAAATTATTATAAAAAATTAAACATGGGTGTAACATGTTACTAAAGGTGAACCGATCCTTTAATAAATACTGTCCTATAGATCCAATCAAATGGACTGTGCCTAGACAGGGAGAAGCATAGTGGGTGGGAGAATGATGCCAACAGTTAATTGCTGACAGCAGGATATCTCTTCTAACCCCTCTTTGTCCCATACAGGTCAGCAGGGTGGATTCTGTATGCTGTGCATCATGCAAAACCATCTCATCCAAGCCTTTGCAAATACCGGAAATGCCATCAAGCCCATCGCCTTCATCCGAGAACTAAAGAGTAAGCACGTTACTGCAAGAATCTGTTGGTTGTAGTGTAAATAACAGGTGATGGCTGATGTCACAGAGCTCTGCATGGATCCCGACAATAATGTCGGGATTCACTCACTTGCCTAGCCGGCAGCTTAGAGCTTGAGCCAGCTCCCCCCCCACCCCCACTCTCCATAGCCCATTGCTCCAGTGAGCACCAGAGGGGCAGAGCAGAGAGACAGTCGTCACTTTGTGCTCATTGGGAACTGAGCGATCAGCAGTTATGTGATTGCTCAGTTCTTGGAGCCAGCGTGGGACAGCTGCAGCATGAGACTGATGCTGCATCCACATAGGTGATTATGTTTATTTTGTAATCCAGCACTTCTCTTTTAAGGGATTTGTATTGGCATGACCAACATTTACTCTCAAACCACCCCCCAAAGTATGTCCCAGTATACCTTTTTTTTTTTTTTTTTTTTTTTTTTTTAACCTTGTTTCTGTTTCTTATTTCTTTGTGACATCATCACCCGGCTTGTAAAATTATCACATTGCCAGCTACTGGAAGATCAGTTTCTATTGCTGTAGACATGACCCCAGAACTACATCTCCCCAGAGCCAAAGAGGGTGGGTTGGCTCTTGTGCGCCAAGACAGCAGCATTGTTTTGCTGGGAAATAACTGAATGTATGCACTTGGAGAGGGACAAAGGGATGGGGATAGGGAGTTCTGTAGTCTCTCTCCTTTTTATTTTGCCCAGACATATATGCATTACGTTTATGAATTTAAATGTAGGTTAACTTGTTGTTTTATAGGTGTTTATTGTTGTTTTTCTTTTTAATGTAGAAATTGCTCGTCACTTTCGATTTGGGAGCCAAGAAGATGCTCATGAGTTCCTCCGTTATACTATTGATGCCATGCAGAAGGCCTGTCTGAATGGATACGCCAAGTAAGAGACCCGCACTCCTTTTCTAAGCATGTTTCTTGTGTGTGTGTTGGACAGCATTGTACAGAGCCTAAAGCAGAAGTATAGCCAGAGATTTTTGGCTGTACTTTTTCTATGGACCCACAGGAGTGCCTTTTTTTTTGACCTTATGGTCGGTTTTCCATGCAAAACCCTGGACTGGCAGCCGGCTCAGCCTCTCAGTGATTCGCCCAGAGCCTGAGCCAGCCCCTCCCACTTCCTCCACAGCTCAGTGCTAAAGTGAGCACCGGAGGGGAGAGCAGAGATCCAGCGACTGACAGTCAGCTGTGTTTGATCGCTCAGTTCTCACTACAGAGCTGACGGGTTCCAAATGCAGCATTGGGGCGATACTGCATCCTCCTAGGTGAGTATTTTTGTTTTTTTTAGCAAGCAATACTTCTCTTTTAAAGGCACACTAAACAATATCCTTATTCTCCACAAATCATCCATGCACATCCACTACTTAATGGCCCTGTAATCTATTTTTCATGAAATAGTCTTTTGCTCTGTTATTTTGCTTCTTTGTAATGTTTTCCATTAGCTCCAAAACTTCTCCTTTCCCCCTTTTTTGTTCTGTTTGTGTGGAACAAGCAGTGCAACATGTGCTCTGCTCTATACACACTGCAAATCCCATAGTCTATCTCCGGAGCAAGCAAGAGAGAGTGGCCACAATTCTACATACAGTTGGACTATGGAGAACGAAAGTAGCCGCCCTTTAACAGAAGTCTGATCCCCGTAGCAAAAGAAAAAGGAATTTGGAGGAGGCAGAGATCAATAGAAGGGACTTTTTTGGGTTGCAGGTTAAAGCGGTAGTAAAACTTTTTTTTTTCTCTACACCTGTAAGGCAAAAGGCAAAAGGCATAATGGGCTAGTATGCACCGCTGGTGGCTTGTAGTTCTCAATGAATTACCCAGGTTCTGTTGAGCTCTCTGGTAGTTCATTGATGTTTCATGTCAGTGTGTATCTACCTGTCAGTACAAGGTACGAGCAGACAGCTTACACGGACAGTCTGCAAGAGCCCTGCTTTGCACCGGTGATCTGCTGATCGCTGTTGCAATGCTTTGTAGGCTTCTAGTAAATAAAAAAAAAAAAATGTAAATAATAAATGAAAATTATTATTTTTTTTGCCTGCAAAGGTGATGAACTTATTCTTTTTTTTTTTTAAGAATACATGCTTGAATTGATCTTTTTTTAGTGTCACCTTTTTTAAAAGTGGTTGTAAACCCACTTAGTAAAAATCGCACAATCCCCTGGCTTTCATAATACTAAATGTCCTGTATATCTGCTTTATTAAAAAAAAAAGCTGTTCTATACCTTATTTAATAGCGCTGATCGGCGCTCACGTGACAGACTGGCCGGATCTGACAGCTAAAGCGGGAGGGGCCAAGAAACCCCCCGCTGATGTCAGTAGGGAGGAGATCAGAGGAGGAGAGAGCCAGCCGGTCACGTGACCGGCGCAATTAAATAAGGTATAGAACAGCTTTTTTTTTTTTTTTTTTTTTTTTTATTATAAATAAAGCACATATACAGGACATTTAGTATTATAAAAGCCAGGGGATTGTGTGATTTATTTTTTTACTTAGATATTACAGCAGCAGGCCCTGGCACAGAGAGCAAGCGGGGAGGGGGGAAGGAGGACGGCTGCAGCAGATGACGGAGGCACGTAAATTGACCACAGTGTCAGGGCTCAGCAGCCACAATATACTGTGGTCAGTTTACAAAGGGAAGGTTAGAAACTGGCTGGATTAGCCAGGTATTTCAGGTTTTACAGGGGGCCAAATTACACAGCACAAGCCCTGTGCTGTATCACATGCTTTAAAGAAACAGAGTAACAAACGCTTTTTAAGTTTTTGATTTTCAAAAAACAGAGGCTGCTGCAGTGTTACTATGTTTCCTTTACTAGGTTGGTGCGACTTTTGATCCAACGAATATGAAGTCAGATCAAAATCGCACCAAAAGTCGCTAATGTGTCACATTGATCATTCAAGCAGGACCCAGGACTCGGTGGTCTAGCGGACTGTGAGTCCCAGCTTTGACACACATAGAAGCTCCTGCATGGTGGCGAAGAAAAGAATATAAACTTTTATGGAGTTTGTTTTCCTAACATGTTTTATATAAGATGGAAGGTCCCCACCTGGATTCATTTTTCTTTTAAGAATAGATGTTTCAGCTGATAGTATTTTTAAACCCAAGTGTATTTTATGAAAAGTAATTTTATAATATTTTACCTCCTCTCATTAGGTTGGATCGACAAAGTCAAGCTACGACTTTAGTGCATCAGATATTTGGGGGTTACTTGCGCTCTCGAGGTAAGAGACTAATGAAGGTGTTTAACCACTTCAATACCAGACACTTAGACACCTTCCCGCCCAGGCCAATTTTCAGCTTTCAGCGCTGTCGCAATTTGAATGATAATTACGCGGTCATGCTACACGGCACCCAAACAAATTTTTTATCATTTTGTTCCCACAAATAGAGCTTTCTTTTGGTGGCATTTGATCACCTCTGCGATTTTTATTTTTTGCGCAACAAACAAAAAAAGACCGAAAATTTGGCAAAAAAACACGTTTTTCTTTGTCACTGTTCATTTTTTTTGTAAATAAGTGCGTTTTCTTCTTCAATGATGGGCACTGATATGGCTGCACTGATGAGGTGGCACTGATGAGGTGGCACTGATGGGCACTGATAGGTGGCACTCATAGGCGGCACTGATGGGTACTTATGGGTGGCACTGATAGGTGGGCACGGATGGACACTGATAGGTGGGCACGGATGGACACTGATAGGTGGGCACGGATGGACACTGATAGGTGGGCACGGATGGACACTGATAGGTGGCACTGATGGACAGTGATGTGTGGCACTGATAGCTGGCATTGCTGGGCATCCCTGTTATATACTGTATATATGAGGTGCCAGTCAGTGCCCATTAGTGTACATCGCGATCAGCCGTGATTGGACACGGCTGATCACTTGGTAAAGAGCCTCCGCCGGAGGCTCTTTACCGAGATCGGTGTAGCAGTGTGTCAGACTGACACACCGCTCCACCGATGCGCACCCCCTACGGGCGTGCGGTAGCTGTTATCCTGAAGGACGTCATATGACGCCCAGTCAGGATAACGAAACCACTTCCCGGACGTCAATCTGCTATTGACCGGGCGGGAAGTGGTTAATGATTTAATGCTTACAAAGGTCATTTTAAGGGTCCTTTTATAAAAGTGATATTTCAGTGTGGGCTACCACTAAGTACGAGTCAATTGCTGGCTGCTTCTACTTCTCCCACTTCCGCTCAGATCGCCTAGGTCGTCAGGGGTGCCCAACCTTTTTGAAGAGCGAGGGCCACTTAAGCGAATTGGTAACTGGTCGCGGGCCACAATGAGCCGACACAGCCTACCCTACTCTATGGGCCCTCTGGTCCAATCCCAGACGGAAGGGGCAGATCTCTTTCTATTTTTTTTTTTTTTTTAGGTAGGCGAGTGTAAACAGACACAAGTCCGTTTACATCTGCTTCTCCATAGAGGTGAATAGTAACTAATTAGTTATATTTATCCTGGCCTAGCTTATAGGGTTTTTTTTTTTTTTTTTGTTTTGTTTGCCGTTGTCCAATCCTGCTTCTGATGGCAATATAACTTGAAAGTACAAGACCTCCTTTGTACCTTAACGGAATTAGTTACATTTAGGATTATACATAGATGGAAGATCGTCAATGCTAGTTCTGCTTTAAATTCATCAGCTCCTGTCAAAAATCATTACAACCATTAGGAATTTGCTGTCATTATAAGACAATATTGAAACTGGACTTTGGAATCCGCATTAAGATAAAATGTGTCTCCTGTTTTCTAGTGAAATGCTCCGTCTGTAAGAGTGTGTCTGACACCTTTGATCCATACCTGGACATCGCACTGGAGATACGGGTAAGGTTTTTATTGACAAATTAATAAGTAATTTCAATTATACAATGTAGAGTTGTGAGATATAGATAGAGATATATATATATATATATATATATATATATATATATATATATATATATATATATATATATATATATATATATATATATATATACGCACACACAGTATCTCACAAAAGTGAGTACACCCCTCACATTTTTGTAAACATTTTCTTCTATCTTTTCATGTGACAACACTGATGAAATGACACTTTAGGCTACAATGTAAAGTAGTGAGTGTACAGCTTGTATAACAGTGTACATTTGCTGTCCCCTCAAAATAACTCCACACACAGCCATTAATGTCTAAACCGCTGGCAACAAAAGTGAAAACACCCCTAAGTGAAAATGTCCAAATTGTCAATATTTTGTGTGGCCACCATTTTTTTTTTTTTATGCACTGCCTTAACCCTCTTGGGCATGAAGTTCACCAGAGCTTCACAGGTTGTCACTGGCGTCCTCTTCCACTTCTCCATGACGACATCACAGAGCTGGTGGATGTTGGAGACCTTGCGCTCCTCCACCTTCCATTTGAGGATGCCCCACAGATGCTCAATAGGGTTTAGGTCTGGAGACATCCTTGGCCAGTCCATCACCTTTACCCTCAGCTTCTTTAGCAAGGCAGTGGTCGTCTTGGAGGTGTGTTTGGGGTTGTTATTATGCTAGAATACTGCCCTGCGGCCCAGTCTCTGAAGGGAGGGGATCATGCTCTGCTTCAGTATGTCACAGTACATGTTGGCATTCATGGTTCCCTCAATGAAGCTCCCCAGTGCCAGCAGCACTCATGCAGCCCCAGACTATGACACTCCTACCACCATGCTTGACTGTAGGCAAGACACACTTGTCTTTGTACTCCTCACCTGGTTGCCCCCACACACGCTTGTCACCATCTGAACCTAATAAGTTTATCTTGGTCTCCTCAGACCACAGGACATGGTTCCAGTAATCCATGTGCCTAGTCTGATTGTCTTCCGCAAACTGGGCTTTCTTCTGCATCATCTTTAGAAGAGGCTTCCTTCTGGGACGACAGCCATGCAGACCAATTTGATGCAGTGTGCTGCGTATGGTCTGAGCACTGACAGGCTGACCCCCCCACCCCTTCCACCTCTGCAGCAAAGCTGGCAGCACTCATACGTCTATTTCCCAAAGACAACCTCTGGATATGACGCTGAGCACGTGCACTCAACTGGTCAACCATGGTGAGGTCTGTTCTGAGTGGAACCTGTCCTGTTAAACTGCTGTATGGTCTTGGCCACCGTGCTGCAGCTTAGTAGACATGTGCACTGACAAAAAATTAGTTCATTTTCGTTTTAGTTTCATTAGGTTTTTTGCTTTTTTTAGCAAATTCGGGAATTTGGAAATTCGCAAATTCTGAAATTTCGGGAAATTTCACATTTCTATTTTCCGAATCTCCGGATTTCGAATTTTCGAATTTTGGATTTTCGGAATTCGGGAATTCAAAGATTTGATAAAATCCCAAAATTTGAAAATCTGAAAAAAGAAAATCTGTTTAATAACTAACTATTAGAGTGAATTTATCCAAAGTTACGAATTATCTGAACTAACGAATGCCGCATCTAAACAAATGGAAAAAGGTTTTATTATTGTTATTTATTAGATTGTTGCGTTCCATTTGGTTAGATGCGGCATTCGTTATTTCAGATAATTCGTAACTTCGGATAAATTCGTACTCGTTACGTTCACTAACAGACAAATTTGAAAGGGAATTCCAATACCTATAATTTAATAGTTAGTTATTTAGAATTAAACAGATTTTCTTTCTTTTTTTTCAGCTTTTCGATTTTTCAAATTTTTTGAATTTCCGAATTCCGAAAATTTGAAAATACGAAAATACGAAATTCGGAAATTCAGAAATTAAAAATTCGGAAATCCGAAAATTTGAAATTTGGAAATTCTTAATTTCGGAAATTTGGAAATTGAAAAATTCGGAATTAACGAATTTAACAAAATTCGTTAAAAAAGGAATTAGCAACTAAACGAATTGCACATGTCTACAGCTCAGTTTCAGGGTCTTGGCAATCTTCTTATAGCCTAGGCCAACTTTATGTAGAGCAACAATTCTTTTTTTTATAGATCCTCAGAGAGTTCTTTGCCATGTTGAAGTTCCAGTGACCAGTATGAGAGAGTGAGAGCGATAACACCAAATTTAACACACCTGCTCCCCATTCACACCTGAGACCTTGTAACACTAACGTGTCACATGACACCGGGGAGGGAAAATGGCTAATTGGGCCCAATTTGGACATTTTCACTTAGGGGTGTACTCACTTTTGTTGCCAACGGTTTAGACATTAATGGCTGTGTGTTGAGTTATTTTGAGGGGACAGCAAATTTACACTGTTATACAAGCTGTACACTCACTACTTTACATTGTAGCAAAGTGTAATTTCTTCAGGGTTGTCACATGAAGAAAAGATAGAAGAAAATATTTACAAAAATGTGAGGGGTGTACTCACTTTTGTGAGATACTGTATGTGTGTGTGTGTGTGTAATTATATATATATGTGTGTGTGTGTGTGTGTGTGTGTGTGTGTGTGTATATATATATATATATATATATATATATATATATATATATATATATATATATATATATATATATATATATATATATATAATATATATATATATATATATATATATCTCTCTATCTATCGTAAATGTAACTGTTGCAATATTATTGTAAGTTAATCTGGACACACACAGTAAGATTTCATTTAGATGTCAACTATTAATTTAGGCCGGGTTCACAGTTGTACAACATACGCTCTGACTTTGGGAGCACATGATGTGTACAAATCAATGGTTCCCTATGAGTTCTGTCTTAACTGGTCCAACTAGGTTCCTGCACTACTTTGGTCCTACTTCAGCCCATTGAATATCATTAAAGTCGGATCCTCGTCCTAACCATCCGACTTGTGACATCCGACATGGTGATTACAGCAACAGTAAAAGGAATTTATGTCACACTGGGATTGTTTTGATTGGTCAAAGGACAAGTCAGACTATCTGAAAGTCGGAGCAACATCTTATCCTGTTCATTCAAGTGGGATGGAAGTAGGACTGATGTCGCAGGGCAAAGTGTGAACTCGGCCTCTGCAACATTTACCAGCATGTGGGCAGTATGAAGGATTGTTATCTGACTCTAAACTCTGTGCATACTTCTGAGGAAAATGGTGATCCAGCCATATGAGCATAGAGGAAGATAGAGTACTAAACGACTAAGGAGCGCCGCACACCGACCGCTCTGAGTGCACAAGATATAAAAACGGACTCCGCTCTGGCTCCTCCCGATAACCACGCCCTACTGACTTGTGTTGGCCCCTATGACTTAATCCCTGAGGTGGGGTGAAACTCATTTGAGGATGTGGTTATCGGGAGGAGCCAAAGCGGGGGGCCTTTTTTTTTTTTTTTTTTTTTTCACATCTTGTACACTCGGAGTTGTCAGTGTTCCTTTATTGGTTATTACAGCTCTTTTTGGATACTTATGGCAGGACCCTATTCACCGTGGTGCTTCATGAAGCTTATGTCAGGTCACAGAATACAGTACTGTTATAGTTCTAAGGAAGAGAATTTTAAAAACTTTTTTTTTGACAGCATTGGAAATTAATTGTTGGTAATCGATCTTCAAGGATAGACATAACCCAAATTTTACCCGTTCGCCACCTTCATCACTCTAGATCAGGGGTCTCCAAACTTTTCAGTTTATTGTTATTCAGACTTTAGGAGGGCCGGATTGTGGCCAGCGGGGGGCAGAAAATGCCCCGGGCCTGGCATCAGTGAGAATAAATATGGTCACTATGTCAATAGGTGGAGGAGTAGTGCTCCTATTAGTAGGAGTAGTATCCCATCATTGGTATCGGTGGAAAAAATGGTGCCCCATTGTTGGTGTCAGTGGGAGGCATAGTGCCCCAAGGGCCGGATAAAGGCTAGCAAAGGGCTACATCTGGCCCTCGGGCCACAGTTCGGAGACCCCTGCTCTAGATCATGCCCAGCAGTCACTGTTCTCTTTTGCCTGTAGTGACAAAAAAGCTTTTTTTTTTAGCCCCGGTTAACACTGCCGAGACTTGCTATGCAACTTGAGAGTTTAAAATCGCACCCCATTAACTGCAATGTAACCGTTCTAGTTGGTGCGACTCAAGTCGCTCCAGCTTAGAAAAAAAGGTTCCTGCACTACTTCTTTTGGGGCGACTTCAACGCGACTTGCATTGACTTCTGTTAAAGAAGTCGTATGCAAGCCACGGTGAAGTGGCGCAGGGATGTTGGATTCAAAGTCGCGGCAGGGTGGACGAGGGCTAACTCCTTGTGATGTCATCTCTGGGCTTGTAAAATCCTTGCTGAAAATGCAGGCAAGAGAGATCAGCAGGGTACCTTTTTTTATTTATTTTTATTTTTTTATATTTTTTTTTTATTTATTTTTTGTTGTGTTTTTTTTTTTTTACGTTGAACAAAGGTTTTCATTAAACATACGGTGCATACATGTTATATTGGCGTCATGCAGAAACGTAAAAAAATTTACATTGCATATCACAAATAATGTATATAAGAAAGCAGGTACATTTGCCATGAGTATGAATTCTACGAGTGTGTATATTTCAAATAAAATAAAATTATATTCAGAGGTACTAGTTGTTGTTTCAGGCTGTTATGGTTTTACTACACTACACGCAGGTATCAGATTCTTGTAACCAACGGTCCCATATCTTACTATATTTTTATATATTATATATATATAGACACACACACACACACACACACACACTTCTTGTATGGTAAAGTATTGTTCACTTCAAGTTTCCACTCTACCATTTTGGGATTTATTTATTTATTTATTTTTTAACACTTTTTCAGTTTGCTATGGTCAGTCTGGGAATAGGTGAATTCTGATTGGTTTCTGTGAGTTGCCATAAAACGATGAATCAGATTGTAAGGATCTTTTGTTTCTTGTTGCAGCAATCGGCCAACATTGTGCGTGCGTTAGAACTTTTCATCAAGTCTGATGTGCTGAGCGGAGAGAACGCCTACATGTGTGGCAAGTAAGAGACGTTCTGTTACTCTTCATCTATGCCGTTAACAGAGTTCTCGGTAAATAACATTATGGGCACACAGCGAGTGGCGGGTGCTGAACAGCGTGGCACCTCGGTCCCAGGTTCAAGAGGTGGTCCTTGCTCACTCCTGGGCAATGACATCCATCTATGCTTAAAAGCCAAGTTCACCTTTCACAAAATATAATAAATGCAGGTAAAAAAAAAAAAATGTGCATTTAATATATTTTTTTTTTTTTATTCTGCCGCCTGTAAGGCATTGCACCCGTGATCAGCGGATTGTGAATGCTATGCCTGGATGCTGCAGATTCTCCGTACACTGTCTGCCCGTACCTCCGATAAAGACAGACAATTACTGAATTGCAGGAGTAATTAATTTGTTGCTAAACCCAGGAATCTGCCTTCACTATATCTGGTCTTCCACAGAACATGGAAATGCAATTATTTTAGTAAATGTAAACGGCTAAATTACCTTTTTCTCATCAGCAGTATACAGCAGTCTTGTGACTTCTATGAGTGTCTGGTTAAAGCTTGTAGGAGGAGTTTTCATTCTCCTCTGACTGTCCTATGAGGCTGCAGGACCCCTGACCCCCTGTCTGGACAGTGCTGATCACATGCACCCTCCCAAAAATAACAAAAAAAAACTGTCTAGCAATACACATCAAACTGAGCATGTACAGAGTGCCCCCTAGCCTCCGTACTATCAGGAGATGGATTGGGGACAGTGGAAATAGGGGAGAATCAGAGAAAAGAAGATCAAACTGATTTTTTACACAATGCGGAGGATTAACCCCTTAGGTTCCACAGTGAGTATAACAAGCATGCTTTACTGCATATACAGACTGATTTTACTGTTGTGTTTAGTAACACTTTATTGGACTACGAGCCATCGGCCGCAACGAGCTGACGGTACCTGTATTTCATTCATCCACAGAACTTTGTAAATCAATGATGCAGCCGCACGGCCACGCAGTTTTTACATTCTGACAGTGGGTGCGGGGAGACGATCCCCAGCCTGCTGTCACAGGGAGTGATGATTAGGGGGGAAAGGAGGCAGGAGATGGAACATTTAATGCTATGTATAGCCCATATTTATGTTTTTGCTATTGCGGCATAAAATGCTGGCTTTTATTAAAAAAATCAAAAATTGTCTCAAACTGGCACATTTTTGTGGCTGGTGGGGCCTGCTTTTTTATAATAATGAATTCAATGGTGAATCAATCCCTGTCATTTAACCACTTCCCACCCAGCCACTGCACATAAACAGCCAGGTAGGCTATCTCTCCTTCTGATTGGACGTTCAGGAACGTCCCTCAGAAGGAGCGGGATTGCGCACGCGCGCTCCCACGCAGAGGCGTGATCCTGATGCGCTCGTGCGCATCTTAGATCGGCAGGAGGGCTCTGTGATTGGCCCTCCTGATCACATGATGGTCATGTCCAATCACAGCCGTCATGTGATGTAAGCAAACAGCCGGTTGCTAGGCGATTGGCTCTCCTCTCCTCACACAGAAATGATCGCTGAGGAGAGGAGAGAGGATCTCTGCAGCCGGCTGGTGATCAGTGAGTATGAGCTGTTATTTACAGCTTTTTACTCACTGATCACCAGTGTAGTGTAAACACTCAGTAAAAATCACAAGTAAACACACACATGTCACCACATAGTAATGATCCCCAAAACACATGTCCCCCCCCTTGTCCCAATGATCATTTGCGTACATATGTCCGTGATCACGCAAACCAATTATTATACACTTAACGGGATTTTTTTTTTTTACCAAAACATGTAGAAGAATACATTTTGGCTTTAAATTTATGACAAAATTAGATTTTTATTGGATTTCTTTTAAAATAGAAAGAAGAAAATATTTTTATTTATTTTTTTTTTCAAATTTCCGCTCTTTTTTCCGCTTATATCACAAAAAATAAAAAACGGAGTCGTGAATAAATACCACCAAAAGAAAGCTCTATTTGAGCAAACAAAATGATAAAAATTTCATTTGGGTACAGCGTAGCATGACCGCGTGACAGTGAAGGTGTGAGAGCGCTGAAAATTGGTCTGGGAAGGAAGGGGGCGAAAGTGCCCAGTATTGATGTGGTTAAATCCCATGGAAGATCCACCTGCAGAGATTGTCAGATTAACTGCTGTATAAATATTCACCTTTTGTGTCAGACTTGTACAGATATAAAATATATCTTACTGTGGATTTCTTCTCTGTAAGGTGTAAGAAGAAGGTTCCGGCCACTAAAAGGTTCAGCATTCATCGGGCTTCCAATGTCCTCACACTGTCACTGAAACGATTTGCCAACTTCAGCGGCGGCAAAATAACAAAGGTCAGTAAAATAAATGTACAAACTTTCTACCTATGTATACATAATATATTTATATGTGTGTGTGTGTGTGTGTGTGTGTGTATTAGGGGTGCAGCGGATCGTCGCCGATCCGTGATCCGAACGGGTCACCCAGTTCGGTTCGGCACACCCCGCTATCCGCGGCCTCGGCCTTAGGAAAGGCCGCGGCTTCGGCCTAGCTCCGGAGCGGCGGCCATCTTGGTACACCCGGCCGCTGTTTACAATGTGATCGCTCCGGCAAATGACGGAGCGATCAGTTGTAAACAAACTCTGCATTACCCTGCCAATACCCTGCATTACCCATACCCTGCCAATACTCTGCATTACCCATACCCTGCCAATACTCTGCATTACCCATACCCTGCCCATACCCTGCATTGCCAATACCCTGCATTGCCAATACCCTGCATTGCCAATAACCTGCATTACCCATACCCTGCCAATACTCTGCATTACCCATACCCTGCCAATACTCTGCATTACCCATACCCTGCCAATACTCTGCATTACCCATACCCTGCCAATACTCTGCATTACCCATACCCTGCCAATACCCTGCATTACCCATACCCTGCCAATACCCTGCATTACCCATACCCTGCCAATACTCTGCATTACCCATACCCTGCCAATACTCTGCTCTACCCCGCCAATATTACAGTGGGGGAGATGACGTGGATATTACAGTGGGGACTTTATGGTGGCGGAATTTTCACAGGTTTTTGCAAATTCAATTATTTGCTGATCCGAAAAATGATCCGATCCGTGACTCTGATCCGAGGATCGATCCGATCCGTGAGTTTTTTGATCCGTTGCACCCCTAGTGTTTATACAGTATCTCACAAAAGTTGAGTCCACCCCTCACATTTTTGTAAATATCTTGTATCTTTTCATGTGACAACACTGAAGAAATGACACTTTGCTACAATGTAAAGTTTCAGTTCTTCAGTGTTGTCACATGAAAAGATATAATAAAATCTTTACAAAAATGTGAGGGGTGTACTCACTTTTGTAAGATTGTGTGTGTGTGTGTGTGTGTGTGTGTGTGTGTATAGATATATAGATTTATTGTACATACGCACAAAAAAATGATTCTAAAGAGTAAATGACAAAACTTCTTAAAGCATATAAATGACATCTACACTTTGCTTCCTGTCTTCTGTAGGATGTCGGTTACCCAGAATTTTTGAACATCCGTCCGTATATGTCTCAGTGCAATGGAGACCCGGTTATGTATTCTCTCTATGCAGTCCTTGTGCATTCTGGGTACAGCTGCCATGCTGGACACTACTATTGCTATGTGAAAGTGAGTAGTATTGCATATCTTTTATGTAGTCTTAGGGCTTATGTCAATGGGCGCTGTTTTTCTAGATTTGATGTACGTTTGGAATGAAAGTTAAAAGCAGGTTCAGTGACATCCCATTTGACTTTGACTGTGCGCCACACATGGCAGTTCAGAGGCTACTTTTGACCTGCTTTGTGTTGTGCTGTGTTCCTGGAGACACAGCATTTCCTATTACTCGATTGTCGACCAGCCGCCGCAGTCATACTGCGGTCCCTTTAATGGCTATAGCAGGCGTGCACGTACCGCCAGAGCCAATGTGCGTGGCTGGCGGCCGCCATATCTGCCAGCCACCCGCGATCGCTCCGCATAGAGCCAGAACGGGGATCTGTCCATGTAAACAAAGCAAATCCCTGTTCTGTCAGAGGACTAGAGAGAGATTCCCTGACCTGCCCTTTTCCCTCATTGGATCTTGGGTCTTTCAATCATGGAGGATCAGTATCACGTGGGCGGTATCTTGTATGGTCTGCATGCAAATACAGCCTGCCTAAGAATGCCCACTCCTCCATACTTACCTCCACCTATCAAGGCATTTTCCTAACCCCTTCCAAGACTCAGCCCACTTCTTTTATCAGGACTGAGACCTCCTTAGAGGAATACTGAGGCAGGGTGCTGTGAGGTTTTCAGGAAGCTACGCACAGCACTCTTCTTATAACCAAAAGTAACCGCACTAGTGCAAAATCCAAATACACCCATACAAAGCTCGCTATGTGATATTTACCACAGCCAAAAACTGATGGGGTCAAAATGCTGCGCTGCAATAGATTTATAATATTTTTAAAAATGAACAGCACTGTCGCATACAATCTCCAAGCCAAAAGCCGCACTTCCAGTGCGCGTGATGACGTCATGGCGTATGGCTCTGCCCAGTGCTTTTACATTGTGACGTCATCACGTACCCGGAAGTGTGGCTTTGAGATTGTAAATGTGACAGAGCTGTTAATTTTTAAAAATATTTTGTAAGTGTGTTTTTTACTTTATTGACCACTTCCATACTGCAGGCCGCCATGACGTCCTGGGCTTTCAGTGGGGATATCTAAATTATGGGTGCAGCTGCAGGCATCATCCAGATATCATATTTTATTTTTTTCAGTCGGCGATTCCCTGCACCATAAGAACAATTTTGGCGGCTTTTCAGCCGCTTGGTCATTCTTACAGGTGGCGGGAGGGGAAAGGCAGTCCCGCTATAAGATGCTGATCGCCGCCATTGCTAAAAAAATAATTCCAGTATATAGTCCATAGTTTGTAGGTGCTATAACTTTTGCGCAAACCAATCAATATACACTTATTGGGATTACTTTTTTAGCAAAAACATGTAGCAGAATTCAAATTTGTCTAAATTTATGAAGAAATATACCATATTTATTGGTGTATAACACGCACTTTTTCACCCTGAAAATCGGGTGCAAATAGCGTGTGCATGTTATACACCGATACCTAAATTTTGTCTGCCTCCGAGGGGACAGGGAGGGGGGCGGAACGAGCGACATCGGATTACATACAGGAGAATTTCCTGTTTACTCGGCGGCCTCTGTAATGGGAAGCCCCATTTCCTGGGCCACCATTGGACTAGGAGGCGGAGACTGTATTAAAGAGGCCGCCGCGTAAACAGGAGATTCTCACTGTTAAGTAATCTGTCGGCGCTCGTCCCGCCACCCTCCCTGTCCCCCCTGCATTGAGGGCAATGGTGAGGCTGCAGATGGGCACTGACCCTTATTTTGCTTCAAAGTTCTTTTATTTAACATTTTTGTCTTTTTCCTGTAACTTGCCTCTTAAAGTGAAGGTGCGTGTTTATAAGCTGATAAATACGGTAATCTTTAAAAAATATTTAATTGGATATGTTTTATAGCAGAAAGTAAAAAAAAAAAAAAACGTATTTATCGACATATAATACTCACAGCCGTATAACACGCACCTTCATTTTGGGAGGGAAGTTTCAGGAAAAAAACTGACATTTTAAATAAAAAAGCAAAATAAGGGTCAGTGCCCATCAATGCACAGCCTCACCATTGCCCATCTGCAGCGTGATCAATGTCCATCTGCAGCCTCAACTCGGATTACTGATGCCTCAGAGGGGACAGGGAGGGGGGTGGGACGAGCACCGTCAAAATTACGTACAGCGAGAATCTCCTGTTTAATCGGCGGCCTCTTTAATACAAAGTCCCGCCTACTGGACTAGATTCTATGATAGAAAGAACACTGGTCCAACGCCGGCCCAGGAGACGGGACTTCCTATTACAGAGGCAGCTAGTAAGAGAGTAAACAGGAGATTCTCGCTGTATGTAATCTGACAGCGCTCGTCCCACCCCCCTCCCGGTTCCCTCCTCGGCAGCCCAGAATTGCATTATCGGCGTATAACACACACTATTTGCACCCGATTTTCAGGGTGAAAAAGTGCGCCTTCTACGCCAATAAATACAGTATATATATTTTTTCAAAACGATTGTTCTTTTTTGTTTATAGTGCAAGAAATAATAAACGCAGAGGCGATCAAATACCACCAAAAATAAAAAATAAATATTTGGCTACAGCGTTGCATGATCCCGCGATGATCAGTTAGAGGTGTTTCCCCCTAAAAAAAATAAATGCTTAAAATTCCTAAAAAAAAAATGGAAAAAAAATATTTTTACTCACCTCTAAATGCCTGTTGCTATGGGGGTCCATCGTAGTCTGCCTCCTTCGGTGCCTGGGCTGATGACATCACTTCCCCTCATCGCAGGAAGGGCTCCCTCCCTCCTGCCAGTCATCTGGGACACGTGACAGGTCCCAGATGACTGCGTGGCCAATCACGGCGTGCCACTCGCGCATGCGCAGTTGGTGCCCGGCTGTGAAGTCACATCCGGGTGCCCACAGTTGCAATGCCGGCGCCGCCGAGCAGATCAGAGGGCGAGCGGAGCTTTATTTTTTTTTTAGGGATACTCCTCTTTAAAGTAACGCAGTGCCGTATCGCAAAAAATGTCCTGGTCATGAAGGGGGATAAATCTTCCGGAGGTCAAGTGGTTAATATTACAACTCTGATCACAGCCAGCTCTCCTCTCTGTCTTTTGGAAACATCAGTACAATCTTGATTGGGTTTCATAGACCATGAATAGCGCTCTGGCCTCCGCAGTAATGCAGCAGCGGCTTCCTGGTCGTCAGGTTGCCTCCCTTGGTTGCCATGGGAACCTGGTGGCCTAGATTTATTCAGCTTTAGTTGATGCCTGTTTGAAAGCGCTAAGAGGACGGTACTGTTGTCAAACATATCTGACGTTGATCTTTCTCTTCTACAGGCCAGTAACGGGCAGTGGTATCAGATGAATGATTCGCTTGTTCATGCCAGTAACATCAAGGTTGTTCTGAATCAGCAGGCTTATGTACTCTTCTATCTGAGGTAATATTATAGCAGCACTATGGATTCACAGCAGCTCTAAAAAAAAAAAAAATCACTCCAGGAACTGATGTTTTATTTGCTGTATGAGGATAATGAGGTCCATTAACCACTTACTGGCCACCCTATAGCGGGTTCACTGCTACAGGGCAGCACCTGTGCGCCGGATAATGTGTGTGTGTGTGTGTGTGTGTGTGTGTATATATCGGTGATCCGGCTCTTCCGGGTAGGGTGCACATGCTCGCAGCTGGCGGCTTTCACCCGCTGTGATCAAACAGAGCAGGAGCCGATCAGCAGGTAGGGTGGACTCTATGTCCGCCGGACCCACCGATGAGTCAGCAGAGAGGCAGAATGACGGGTTGCCTATGTAAACAAGGCAGATTGCCGTTATGTCAGTAGGGAAGGCATTGATCTTGTGTTCCTGCAAAGCAGGTACATGAATCCATGCCTTCCCTTAGTAAAAGCACCTCCCACACTGTAGAAAAACACTGGTTAGGCGCACATTTAACTTTTTGATCACCCCTGGTGTTAACCCCTTCCCTGCCAGTGTCATTTAGTACAGTGACAGTGCATATTTTTTTAAGGCACTGATCACTGTATTAGTGTCACTGGTCCTCAAAAAGTATCAAAAGTGTAAGTTGGTGTCTGACTGTCCACCATAATATCGCAGTCCCGCTGTACGTTGCTGATCGCCACCATTACTAGTTAACTAAATACATAAATAAAAAATATCCCATAGTTTGTAGAAGCTATAACTTTTGCGCAAACCAATCAATATACACTTATTGGAATTTTTTCTTACCAAAAATATGTAGCAGAATACATATTGGCCTAAATTTTATAAAGACTTTTTTTTTTTTTTTTTATTGGATCTGTTTTATAGCAAAAAGTAAAAAATATTGTTTTTTATTTTTTCAAAGTTGACAGTCTTTTTTTGTTTATAGCGCAAAAAAATAAAAAGCTCAGAGGTGATCAAATACCACCAAAAGGAAGCTCTATATGTGGGGAAAAAAAAGGACATACATTTTATTTGGGTACAGCGTTGCATGACCACGCAATTATCTGTTAAAATAACACGGTGCCGTATCACAAAAAATGGCCTGGTCATGAAGGAGGGGGGGAATCTTCCAGAGGTCAAGTGGTTAGAATGTAACTAAAGGCAAAACTTTTTTTTTTTTATTTATTTATTTATTTTTTGAATAGAGTAAAAGGCTTTTTTTTTTCTCCCCATCTGTGTCCCACTTTGAAAATTTCCCTTCACTTCCTGTCCCATAGCCAACACAGGAAGTTGAAGAAATCCTTCAAAGTGAGGAAATCCCTGTGTCACCAGAAATAGTGTCCCCATTGGAAGATTTCCCCTCTATCATTGCTCTGATGTCAACCCAAAAGTTAGTATTTTCTCTTTCAATCTTGATGCGGGTAACCAGGACAAATGAAGAGGGTGAATCTCCCTAATGGGGGCACACACCGCAATAAATAAATGGCCAGTAGTTATAATCTCTCGCCACTCTATCCAAAATAAAAAAAGTTCTGCTTTTAGTTGCACATTAAAGAGGAGCTCCAGGCTCCCCCCCAAAAAAAAATTAAAAGTCAGCAGCTACAAATACTGTAGCTGTTTATTTTTGGTATAAGGACACTTACCTGCCCCTGGATCCAGCGATGTCCTCACCCGAGCCGATACTTCAATCAGCTTCTGGTGCAGGCGCCGCCATTTGAAGTAAGGGAAACAGGAAGTGAAGCCTTGCGGCTTCATAGCCCGTTTCCTACTGCGCATGCGCCAGTCGCACTGCGCCCTGTGACTGGTCCCGTAGACTTCTGGGACTAGTAATGTCCCACAAGATTGCGGGGGAGGGGGGCAAAACTTCCGGCATAGTTTTCCACTGCAATCTGAGCTGGTAGTGGGAGCGGGTACCTGTCAAAACCAGGTACCCGCTCCTTTTCCTCCCCAAAAAGTACCAAACGTGACAATGAAGGGCGCAAACAAGTAGAGCTTCCCCTTTTGAGTGGCGCTCCGCTTTAAAGAGAATATTTCATTTTGCCCATTCAGGGCAAATTATTGGGTTCTCTAGATAGGACACCCAGCACCATCCATTGATCATTGTAGTTTGACTTTGGAATTGCTCAGTCTAAACCCTGTCTTGGCTCCATGTTGAGGATTGTGATGGTAGGTGAGGAGCGCTCTGCATGAATAAGCTCTCGGAAACTTAAGGAGCAATGATCGCTTTTGGTATATGACATAAATCATAGTCCATGCATGTCAGGGGGTCAGGGCTTCTCCTCCTTCAGGGCTTTGGTAGTGTTAGATCTGCTGTTTATGGGTGCTGCAGTCTTTGCCCTGATATAATGGTGTTCCGAAGTCTGTATTTCTTGCAGTGGCAGACTCTGGCACAACAGACACTCCAAAGCACCGCTATCAAATAAAGATACAGCTGATGACCAGCATATCTAACCCTACCAATGCCCTGAAGAAGGGGGAACCCTAATCCCCTGAAACACTTTGGCTGTGTTTTCAGTGTGTCAGCTTAGAAGCACCTGGTGTGTGTGTGTGTGTGTGTGTGTGTGTGTGTGTGTGTGTGTGTGTGTGTGTGTGTGTGTGTTTTCATTAGAGCGGATAGCAGGCTGCCAAGATTCTTTTGCAGTAGAAAAAAAAAAAAAACTAAGATCTCTATGCCTCTGTTGTAAACTTTAAACATTTATTGTTCCACAATGCTTATAGCTACAGAGGTAATTGAGATCTTGTCTTGAAGGATAAGTTCACCTTTCTCTGCCCGCCCGACCGCGTCGCTCAGTCACTGTGCTCTGCTCCCGCCGCGTCGCTCAGTCATTGTGCTCTGCCCACGCCGCGTCTCTGTCACTGTGCTCTGCCCCCCCGTCGCTCAGTCACTGTGCTCTGCCCCCGCCGCGACACTCAGTCACTGTGCTCTGCCCCCGCCGCGACGCTCAGTCACTGTGCTCTGCCCCCGCCGCGACGCTCAGTCACTGTGCTCTGCCCCCGCCGCGACGCTCAGTCACTGTGCTCTGCCCCCGCCGCGACGCTCAGTCACTGTGCTCTGCCCCCGCCGCGACGCTCAGTCACTGTGCTCTGCCCCCGCCGCGTCGCTCAGTCACTGTGCTCTGCCCCCGCCGCGCCGCTCAGTCACTGTGCTCAAGCCCCCTCGGGCCGCGCCGCTCAGTCACTGTGCTCTGCCCCCTCGGGCCGCGCCGCTCAGTCACTGTGCTCTGCCCTCTCGGGCCGCGTCGCTCAGTCACTGTGCTCTGCCCTCTCGGGCCGCGTCGCTCAGTCACTGTGCTCTGCCCTCTCGGGCCGCGTCGCTCAGTCACTGTGCTCTGCCCTCTCGGGCCGCGTCGCTCAGTCACTGTGCTCTGCCCTCTCGGGCCGCGTCGCTCAGTCACTGTGCTCTGCCTGCCCGGCCGTGGCGCTTAGTCACTGTGCTCTGTGAATGGGAAAACTACAAGGTCTGGCAGCCTTTGCGGCTGTCGGCTTGTAGTTTTTAATGAGCTTCCACAGAGCTGTGCAATGCTTTACAGGCTTCCTAAATGAAAAAATTATAATTTTTTTTTTTTTTTTTTTTTTCCTGCAAAAAAATTAGCGTTTTTTTTTTTTTTTTCAAAAGGTGAACTTTATCCTTTTTTAAAGTGATTTATTGCTTGTTCCGATAATGTAAATACTACAACATAGTGTGCATGGTCTTGGTCACAGGTGCACTTTTAAAAAGATTCAGTTCCTTTATACTAAATTGGCAAAGTGACTCAGAGTCACTTTAATCCCCTGATCTCCAGCAAGCAGATACCTTTCCTTCATTCCCTTGTTGCTCTGATCAGCTGTCAGGAATGAAAAAAATGCCTTGTTCTTTTCGGTATGGAGGAGCATGCGACTCACTATGTGTGACAGCTCTGGGGTATTCACCAAGCACCAGCGCAGTCATATAGGGTGGGCTATAGCTCTGTAGAGACTCTAATTTGAGTGACCCAGGGATTACATGGGCAGATTTTCTTCTTGCAGGTGAATAGATTGGCAGGGGACAGAAGAGGGCGGGTGGCGTGCCCTGCATGGACACACCACAGGTTTGCTTTAGGTTGAACCCGTAACATAGTATACTTGGTAATTTCTGCTTGTTCTATGTGGTCAGAAATCTTTCTTCCCCAGGCTTCCAGAGTCCAGAAAGAGCTTTGATGGTTCGGCGTGTAAAGTGCCAAATGCTCAAATTTCTCGCCCGAGCTCTGTTCCTCCAACTATCAAGAAGACGTTCTCTAATGGTAGTCTGTCATCCCCGCTGATTGGGAAGGTGAGTGACTCCTACCCTGAAATACAAACTTTTAAGAAATCTCAAGTTTGCAGTCTTCACGAAACCTTAGAAAAGAGCAGGTTATTTAACCCACCGGTGTCTATTGACATTGGGTGTTATTTTCTCCTGTCACGTTCTTTCTTCTATCATCCTACTTCCAGAGACCAGACGGAGTACATGAGAAGAAGTCACCGATGGATGACATTGGGGTTCCAGTGTGCCGTACATATCCTTTGGTCAGCAGCAAAGAGCACAACGGAGTTCCCCGCACTAGACCCCTCAGTGCCAACCCTTCTCCAAAGCTAAGCTCGAAAACCTCCTACTCTCCTTGTCTTTTGGATGATCACATGGGTCGGGTGAAGAAAGCTGCTAACGCCAAGTTCAAGGCATCTCACGAATCGAACGAAGCCAAAATGCAAGAGGACCCCAAGTCTAGTTGGGATACCACCAGCCTGAGTTCGATATCCACCTCCAAAACCTTTAACGAAAACCTCGACTCCCAGGAAAACGCCAACCAAAAACTGGAAGAGGGGAAAAATGTAAAGCCGCAAGAACCACTCTTAAATGAACAGGCTGTGTCACTGGGCACCTCCACAATCAGGAATGTTCCATCTCCATGCTGCAGCCCTCCTATGGAAGCCGATCGGACGGGGCCAAACTGCACTTTAAAATCTAAGTCCCCCACCTTGGCCAGTGTGTGTGAAGCTTTGACGACCATGTCACCCCCACCCGCCAAAAAGCTGGCTCTGTCAGCCAAAAAGGTTAGTGCCTGTGAAGACTTGATCATTTTTATTCTTGCTTTGCTGAACCGTTGAGGGGGCCTTACCAAGCTATACAAAAACAAAGGAAAATTGGTGTCTGCTTAGCTTGAGAAGGTGTAAAAAGTGGAAGGAAGATTTTGGCTTTTGTGGCTATAGCCTTCAGCTACTGTATATAGGTGTCCTCTTTCTATAGATGTGTATATCCAACCAAAATGTTATTTTTGGGGTTTGGATAGAGTGTGGAAGGATTGGCACCCATGGCAGGTTTTTACTGCTATCTGGAGCTTCCCATGCTACCCAACAAAAAAAAAAAACTGGAGATATACCGTATATACTCGAGTATAAGCCGAGGCACCTAATTTTACCACAACTCGCGTATAAGCCTAGGGTGAAAAATGCGCAGCTACTGTAAGTGGAAAAGAGGGTCAACAATGCCCATTTGCGGCCTCACTGTTCCCATTTGCAGCAAAAGGCAGTCCCCCCGAAGTCCCCTGAACTTCAAACTTGGTAGTTAAGGGTTCATAGATGCCCCCTAGCTGCAGCCAAAATTGGGGTCTCTGGACCCAAAGGGTCTCGAAATGACATTGCTGCAGATGGACACAGTTGACTGAATTTGGGGCCCTGTATCTCGGGGCCACTTGATGCTAGGAACCCCAAATGTGGATATGTTGTAGTGCTAGTTGCACCGGGTTTGCACATCATCAAATTTGGTGTTCCTAGCACCAAGTGATCCCGAAATACGGGACCACAAAGTCGGGTCGTAAAATGTCATTCTCTGCTGCAGAAAAGTGCTTGACTTAAGTATAAGCGGAGGGGGGCACTTTCAGCACAAAAAAAGTGCGGAAAAACTCAGCTTATACTCGAGTATATACGGTATTTTTAATTCTTTTGAAAGCTCTTGATAATGAACGATGAAGCCCCTAGAAGCTGGAAAGCACTGGACACCACTACTCCAGTGATCTACACTAGCTTCCAGGTCCCATGCCGAGCGGCTGCACTCCGAACACAGGAGGCCAACCGCTCAGCAAAGGCGCCATTCGGAGAATGCTCTGCACTTTTTTCAATAAATACAGAGTGTTTAAATACAAAGAGAGCATGACATTTCTGCTCCATACCTGTAATTCTACTTTGAAAAAAAAAAACCTATGTATTTTTAGTGAATAAGTTTGAGTTATTGTGAAGTTTGCATGAATGTAATTTTGGTATAATATCTATTACATGCTTTCTTTACCATATATTAAGGATGCACTGATGCCAAGCATTTGCGTAAGTATCAGTACTCACGCAAATACTCCGAAAAAGATACCTAAACTGATACTTTGGTGTGATTTGCGTAAAAAAAAAAAAAAAATTAATGGGTGCAAAAAACGTTTCAAAGAATTGTATGCGATTTGAACGGGAATGCGGTACGATTCCTGTCTGAATTGCATGCGATTTCCCCCACCGCTCCTGTGTGTGTGTAGAAAGGTAAAAAAAAGCACCATCTAATGGGCAGTTTATTAAAAATATTAGAACTCACATGAAAGAGGAGTAACCATTAAAAAAAGAAAATTAAATGTCAGCAGCTACAAATACTGCAGCTGCTGACTTAATAATCGGACACTTACCTGTCCCGGGGTCCAGCAAATTTTTTTCCTAAATGTTTATTTTTTATTTATTTTAGGAATATTATTGATATATTTTTTTTTTTTTTTTTTTTTGTGTGCAACCCCACTTTAAAGCGGAGCTCCACCCTAAAGTGGAACTTCCGCTTATCGGATCCCCCCCCCCCCCCCCTCCGGTGCCACAATTGGCACCTTTCAGGGGGGAGGGGGGAGCAGATACCTGTATAATCCAGGTATCTGCACCCACTTCCGGGACTAGCTAGCCGCAGCTGCCCCGCCCCTATCCGCAGATGCCGCTTCACTTCCTGATTCCCTGACAGAGGATGGCGGCGGGGGCAGCCGAGAGACGAGCGGTCGCTCGTCATCTTCTGCCGACACCGCTGGAACCTGGAACAGGTAAGTGTCCATTTATTAAAAGTTTGTAGCTGCTGACTTTTAATATTTTTTGTGCAGGTGGACCACCTCTTTAAGTACATTTGAAATACAAAATCTGCATAGGTGTCCCGGTCCCGCTGGTGATAGGAAATAACGGCTGCTAGAGGTGCACACAGGACTGGAGGAGATGTCTGGCGGTCCGCCCCCAAGCTGACATCCACTTCCACCCTATACCCACGGGGTCCAGGAAATGTGAGCACCTCAAGCGGCTGTGATTTGCTATCATCAGTGGGACCGGAACACTATGCAGATTTTGCATTTGACCAGATATGTACTAAAAGCAATTGTAAACTGCGGATGTTGTAAAAAAAACAGAAACCTGCAAGGCAATGGCATAATAGGCTAGTATGCGATGCATTCTAGCACCTTATGCCATTGCCTTACAGGTTTTATGAAATACTCACTTTGGAACAAAGCCCTCCAGCTCTGTACTGTTGCCGCTGAAAGGGTTGACATGTTCCCCCGGTCTTTCTTCCGAGTTATTTCTTCCGGCTATATGATTGGCCAGAGCCGCCATGACATCACTCCCACGCATGAGTGCAGGAGCCCTCGGTTCCGACACAAAGCTTTGAATTTCCAGCAAGGTATGCCGAACCTTCAGAGCGCTTGCGCCGGTGACGTAACTGGCTTCATGCAGGGTGAATTTCTCCTAAACGGTGCAAGTTTAGAAGGTTTATTAATTTTACCTACAGGTAAGCCTTATTATAGGCTTAACTGTAGGTAAAAATTACCATGCTGGGTTTACTACCACTTTAAACGGCCAAATGACGGCTACAGATCTGCTTTGCCGGGAAGCTGTCAATAGACGTCCTCACCTTTTACGTCCGCTGTGATCACTGAGTCAATGAGACTTGGGTGATCACAGATTGGTCCCGGCCCCTTAACAGGTGATCAGCTGTCAGCCAATGACAGCTGATCACGTGATGTAAACAGAAGATCAGTAATTGGTTTCTTTTTCTTCTCATGCTGACAGCGTGAGGAGAAAAAAAAGCCGATCGCCGGCTTCTGTTGCAGGGACATCAGTCCAGAAGAAGAAGAGGTGAAGCCGCATCATATGTTCCCACCAGTACCACCTGCCAGTGCCACGAAACAGTGCCCACAGTGCCATGAATCAGTGCCCACCAGTACATAAGTGCCAGCAATCGGTGCCACCTATCAATGCCCATGAGTGCCACCAATCAGTGTCTCATCAGTGCTGCCTATCAATGTCAACTACCAGTGCCGATTAGTGCCACCTCGTCAGTGCCACCTTATCAGTGCCCATCAATGCAGCCTCAGCGTACATCAATGAATGAGAATAATTACCTGTTTGAGTATTTTAACAAAACATAAAAAAAACCCAGAGGTGATTAAATAGCACCAAAAGAAAGCTCTGTTTGTGGGAAAAAAAATTATAAAAATTTCATTTGGGTACAGTGCTGTATGACCGCGCAATTGTCGTTCAAAGAGTGACAACGCTAAAAGCTGAAAATTGGTCTTGGCAGGAGGGGGGTTTATTTGTCCAGTAAGCGAGTGGTTAATGTGAGTTCTAACATTTGATTTTGGACAGGAATCGCACCACATTCCTGTTCAAATCGCTTTCTGTTCTTTGCAGTCTGATTTGCACCCATTTATTTTGGATTGATGCAAAACGCACCGCAAAGTATCCGTACTTGGTAGCGGTGAGTACTTGACCGAAAGTATCGGTACTCGTACTCGCCGATAAAATAAAAAAACGGTATCAGTGCAACCCTACCATATATGATAGTATTTATTTGCAGTTTCTCCCTATACAAGTAAATTGTACTTATATAATGCTGAGATTAAAGTGACCACATGGGATAAAAAAACAAAACAAATGAAACACGGGGTTCCTGTTAAAAAATAAATTACATTTGTTATAATTGCACTTCAAGGATGTTAAAGCTGA
The DNA here is from genome assembly GCA_028564925.1 of Lithobates sylvaticus. Classification (NCBI taxonomy): domain Eukaryota; kingdom Metazoa; phylum Chordata; class Amphibia; order Anura; family Ranidae; genus Lithobates; species Lithobates sylvaticus. Next base: position 174,380,781 of record CM053037.1, read on the forward strand.
GCTCTGGTCTCAAAAATTGTAAACGTCAATGGCCACATTAGGATATAAATCCATTTTTTTTTGTGCATCAAATGCCTTTGCAAACCCAATGCCTTGTAAACGGATCAGTGACATCATCGGAGGCAAAGTTTTAGAACTGGATTACTGCACAGATCTATACACAAAGCACACCGAGATTCAAGTAAGAATACAGAAATGATCATGGTTGCCTCTTCCGGAGCTCAGCTTTAAATGTTTGCATTACAGACGTTGCTGCTTTCAAACCCTTCTGGATCTGCCGGATAGCGCGACCCCCTGCTGGGCACTGTGGTTCTTTCTGCCAGCTGCTGCGGCACTACAGAATACGGTAGTTATGTCACAGTCTGCAGGAAGCCACAATGCCTAGCAGGAGACCGGGCATCCGCTAAGAGAGTGAAAATGTATCTCTCCGCCCAGTGGAAAAGTATAAAACGTCATCTTTTTGGAGTCTTGGTTTCATTTTTTTTTTTTTTTTTTTTGCCATGTGAACAGGCATAAAAAAAAACAAAAAAAAACACTTCATGGATAGGTTACCTGCAGGGTCTGTTTTGCACTTGTCTGCTCTTATAGTGGTTACAAAAAAAAAAATCTGCAACCCTTGCTTATGTATATGAGAGGTTTTTGCAGGCCCCCATAGTGGCTAGCCATGGCATTTTAAAGAAATGTACAGTGAGGGGGGGGGGGGGGGAGTGTTTGATCCCCTGTTGATTTTATACATTTGCCCACTGACAAAGAAATGACCAGTCTATCATTTTTTTAAAGGTAGATTTATTTTAATAGTGAGAGACAGAATAACAACAAAAATATCCAGAAAAACGCATTTCAAAAAAGTTCTGAATTGATTTGCATTTTAATGAGTGAAATAAGTATTTGACCCCTTTGCAAAACATGACTTAGACCCCTTTCACACTGGGGCGTTTTTCGGGGCGCTTTTTCGTTAAAAGATGCGCTTGAAAGAAGCCTCATCTGCAATCCCAATGTGAAAACCCAAGTGCTTTAAGAGCCCTTTCACACTGCCAGCGCCCGAAAAATGCTCGTAAAGCGCCGCTTAAACTAGCAGCGCTTTACCAGCGTTTTTCAAGCGCTAGTGGGGCACTTTTAACCCCTGCTAGTGGGTTAATAAAGGGTTAAAAGCGCCCACAAAGCGCTGCTGCTACAAGCGCTTTTCAGGTGCTTTTCGGGCATTTTGCAGGCGCTTCCCATTGATTTCAATGGGAAGGGGCGCTTTAGGAGCGGTGTAGTCACCGCTCCAAAAGAGATGCAAAGAAGCTGCTTGCAGGACTTTTTTTTTGACACCCGGCCTGCGCAGCGCCTCAGTGTGAAAGCACTCGGGCTTTCACATTGGGATTGCAGTTGCGGCTTCTTTCAGGCGCTTTACAGTCGCTTTTTTTAACGCTAAAGCGTCTGAAAAACGCCCCAGTGTGAAAGGGATCTCAGTGTGAAAGCACTCAGGCTTTCACATTGGGATTGCAGCTGAGGCTTCTTTCAAGCGCTTTACAGTCGCTTTTTTTAACGCTAAAGCGCCTTTTGTTGGTTGTACCCCCCCCTTCCGGTGCCATATTTGGCACCTTTCGGGGGGGGGTTCAGGATACCTGTCTTTCACAGGTATCCTGTTCCCACTTCCGGGAGCCTCAGCCGCGGGTATTAACGTCACCGCCCGGGCTTCCTCCTCCTTGCCGGGCCAGTAGGAGAGGGGAGCAGAGCCTCGCGCATGTGCAGTAGGGTTCCCGGCATGAAGGCTTCACTGCCGGGTTCCCTTACTTGCAATGGAGGCGGCATTACCCGACAGCTGATGGAAACTTCATCTGCGGTTCCGACATCACTGGACTCCAGGACAGGTAAGTGTCCGATTTATTAAAAGTTAGCAGCTGCAGTATGTGCAGCTGCTAGCTTTTAATTTTTGCAGCGTTGGGCGGACCTCCGCTTTAATGTCCTTTTTGAGCCATTCCTTTGTTGCCTTGGCCGTGTGTTTTGGGTCATTGTCATGCTGGAATATGCACCCATGACCCATTTTTACTGCCCTGGGTGAGGGAAGGAGGTTCTCACCCAAGATTTGACAGTACATGGCCCCGTCCTTTGTCTCTTTTGATGCAGTGAAGTTGTCCCGTCCCCTTAGCAGAAAAACACCCCCAAAGCATAATGTTTCCACCTCCATGTATGATGGTGGGGATGGTGTTCTTGGGGGTCATAGGCAGCATTCCTCCTCCTCCAAACACGGCGAGTTGAGTCGATGCCAAAGAGCTTCATTTTGGTCTCATCTGACCACAACACTTTCACCCAGTTCTCTCAATCTTTCAGATGTTCATTAGCCAACTTCAGACGGGTCTGTACATGTGCTTTCTTGAGCAGGGGGACCTTGCGGGTGTCCTTCGTGGCGTAGTGCGTTACCAATTGTTTTCTTGGTGACTTTGGTCCCAGTTGCCTTGGGATCATTGACAAGATTCTCCCGTGTAAGTTCTGGGCTGATTCCTCACCATTCTCATTGTCTTGTAGCCCATTTCAGCCTTGTGTAGGTCTACAATCTGGTCTTTGCCTTCTTGGACAGCTCTTTGGGCTTGGCCATGGTGGAGAGATTGGAATTTGATTGCTTCTGTGGACAGGTGTCTTTATATACAGGTAACAAGCTGAGATTAGGAGCACTCCCTTTAAGAGAGTGCTCCTAATCTCAGCTCATTACCTGTATAGAAGACACCTGGGAGCCAGAAATCTTGCTGATTGATAAGGGATCAAATACTTATTTCACTCATTAAAATGCAGATCAATTTATAACTTTTTTGAAATGTGTTTTACTAAAATGTTTTTGTTGTTATTCTGTCTCTCTCTCTGTTAAAATAAACCGTCCATTAAAATTATAGACTTGGCATTTCTTTGTCAGTGGGCAAACTTACAAAATCAGCAGGGGATCACAAACTTTTTTTCCCCTCACTGTATAGTGGCTTTGTGCATATTTTCTTTATTGATATTGTTGCTATTGCTGATCACTACATTTGGAAATGCTAGCTGCCTGGCTATCGTGCTAATCCAGTCACCTATATTTTCAAAGCCAATGACCCTGAGCAGCTATGTAGATTGAGTTCTGGTTTTGCTGGCTGTTTGTTCCAGGAAAGTGAGTCTAGAAGCCTTAAAGGCAGAGAATGAAAATGACAGCCAGGCAACCAGCATTCTCCAGAAGGTGATCATTAGCAGCAGCCTACACATTTTTGTGACTTAACACAATTTGGTTAAAGCCCAACCAATTTTTTTCCCTGTGTGGTTTTTTTTTTTTTTTTTTTTTTTTTTTTATAGAGTGGGGAAAGATTGAAGTCTCTGTCAGATTTGTATAGCTGTCTGTGTCCATATTGGGAGGAGATTTAACCTCGCTTCCTGGCAGTTCTACTGCTCCTTACGGCTGTTTTCACATTGGGGCGGGCGGGCATTGGCGGTAAAACCCTGCTAGTTTTAGCGGCGCTTTACCGTCGTTTTAGCGGCGCCATTCGGCTGCTAGCAGGGCGCTTTAAACCCCCACTAGCGGTCGTATAACAGGTTAAATGCGCCTGTGTATCACCGCTGCCGAATCGCTTTGCAGGCGATTTGGCAGCAGTGCCCATTCATTTCAATGGGCAGGAGCGGTGTAGACACCGCTCCTCCACCGCCCGAAAGATGCTGCTTGCAGGACTTTGAAAGCACTCAGGCTTTCACACTGGGGATGCAGGGGAGGCATTTTTCAGGCGCTTTACAGGTGCTATTTTTAGCCCAAAAGCGCCCGAAAAACGCCCCAGTGTGAAAGGGGTCTACAGGAGGAATCAACAATGGCAAACAAAATTGTAGGTCAGCACAGGATAACCCCTCCTACTACCAGCTCCGTTTTTTGCTAGTTTCCTAGGACGATGGTTGGCTTTTTTCAGCTATGCTCTCTTAAAGACTAACCGATTTTGCTAGCACCTCTTTTTTTTTTTGATTCTTTTTTTTTTTTTTTTTTCTTCAGTCAAGACTCTTCTCTACATGGAGCTGATCTCTTTGATTGCAGCCATCTAGTGTAGTGACCCTTATTCTGGCTTTGGAGCTCTGCATCTAGGAACTCTTTCCAGGTTCAGAGTCACTAATATTGCCTTAACACCACTTGCCCTCTCTCTGCAGACTCAATTTGTAAGACGGTCGGTTGGGCTGATCTACAGGAGCTACCTAATTTACATAGGGTTGCTGTTTTTTTGCTGGTTTCCACTGGGAAGAGTCCTCTGTCTTACCTGCAGTGCAGAATGGAGTAAGCTTCTTTAACTGCTGCTCCTGTATATGAAGAACCACTTGGAACTCTGATGTTTGGTCCGTTCTTGTTGCCAACCTACAGTGGCTTTGATCACATTTGGCCATCCTACCCTCACCTACAAACCAGCTGTGTCAGGGTTTCTTGTGGTACCTGAGGTTTTGCCTTTCTGCCACGTGATTACGTGGCAGACATGTCCTACTCTGGACACAGAGGGCACAATCTCGCTGTACTACTTGCACCTATCTTACACTCTCTACTGATGACTCTGGGGCTTTTCGCAGCTCACCTACTGATGGTGCTGGCATCTACAGCCTGGAATCATGTAGCCCTCTTCTCCTAGAGCAGTGGTCTCCAAACCGCGGTCCAGGTGCCAGATGTGGCGCTTTGCTTGCATTTATCCAGCCCCTTGCTTTTACCAGTGAAGAGTATAATGACTCCAATGATGGGGCCTGTTCCTACCAATGGCATCAACGATGGGGCACAGTTCCTCCTAATGACACCAGTGATGGGGCATAATTCCTCCCAATGACACCAGTGATGGGGCATAATTCCTCCCAATGACACCAGTGATGGGGCATAATTCCTCCCAATGACACCAGTGATGGGGCATAATTCCTCCCAATGACACCAGTGATGGGGCATAATTCCTCCCAATGACACCAGTGATGGGGCATAATTCCTCCCAATGACACCAGTGATGGGGCATAATTCCTCCCAATGACACCAGTGATGGGACATAATTCCTCCCAATGACACCAGTGGTGGGGCATAATTCCTCCCAATGACACCAGTGGTGGGGCATAATTCCTCCCAATGACACCAGTGGTGGGGCATAATTCCTCCCAATGACACCAGTGGTGGGGCATAATTCCTCCCAATGACACCAGTGGTGGGGCATAATTCCTCCCAATGACACCAGTGATGGGAGATTGTTTACTCCGACTGCTGCTGAGACATTTTGTACTCCTAAAGGCCAAAGTCTGACCCCACTACAGTCTGAAGGACAGCAAACTCGCCCTTTGTTTAGAAAGTTTGGAGGCCCCTGACATAGTCTGTCATCATCGCAGGCCTCTTTAGCTGTGCGGTGTGGGCTGTTCATTTGCCCTTTTGGCTAAGGTTTTCTCTACACTCATGCAAAAATTTAGTGCCTAAATCACCCAGTTCTTTTCTGACTGCAGAGGCCACAAGCATGCTCCTGCGCCCTCTCCTGTAGATTTTTCATCTGATTGTATCTTTGACACTTGGGTTCAGAAGGTGGTATTCAAGGGCTGCAAACTGAAGTTGCGCTTCCTGACCCCTCCTCCAATGTCTTATCTTCAACCCTCCTGCACCTTACAAATTATCTCTGTTGAGGCCTGTTGGGTCTTCTGTACCTTGGTGCTATTACCCCTATTTCTGTGTCGGACTGTTATTGGACAGTGGGGTTGATTTACTAAAACTGGAGCACTCAGAATGTGGTGCAGCTGTGTATGGTAGTCAATCGGCTTCTAACTTCAGCTTGTTCAATTAAGCTTTGACAATAAAACCTGGAAGCTGATTGGTTTCTATATATATTTTGCACACTCCAATTTTAGTAAATCTCCTCCATTGTGTCCTTGACTGTTCAGAGGTTACAGTGGTTTAGTTGGATCCTGAACCTTCTGAAATCGAACCTTGAATTGACTCGTTGTTTGTTTGGAGTATCTGGGTATAGTCCTGGATCCATTGGTATCTGGGTATAGTCCTGGATCCATTGGTATCTGGGTATAGTCCTGGATCCATTGGTATCTGGGTATAGTCCTGGATCCATTGGTATCTGGGTATAGTCCTGGATCCATTGGTATCTGGGTATAGTCATGGACAAAGCTCAGGCCAGCAAGATTCTTCCACAAGGGGAAACTTCAGACTCTCCAATCTCAGATTCTAGCTGTCCTGTCCAGTAGTTGATCGACTCAACACTTTTGCATCAGAGTCTTGGGCCGGATTTGCCCTTTGCCCAGTTTCACTCTTGACCTCCAGAACACAACATCCTGTCCTTGAGGAACAAGTCAATCGGGTCCCTGGACAGACTTGATTCTTTTGGTACCAGTTTGTCCATGGTTTGGTGGCTCAGGAGTCTGGCTCTGGAATCCTTGCTCCCCCCCCCCCCCCTCCTTCTTCTTTTTTTTTTGTTTATATCCTCATCACAATCCTCACGATAGATGCCAGCCTATCAGGCTTTGAAACCTTCCCGGTCATCTTGTTGGTTCTGAGGATTTGGTCATCTTGTCTCCAGGTCAACATCTTGGTGCTTCAGATGATTTGGCTGTCCCTGCAGTGTTGGACTATACTACATGAAGGTTATCTGATTTGCATTGTGTCTGTTGGCACAACAGCAGTGGTATACGTCCACCATTAAGGAGGAATGAAAAGTCTCTGTGGGGCAACAGAGGTAGATCAAATCCTGTCCTGGTCAAAACATCCCAGGTGTAGACAATTTGACAGGGGGACTTCCTCAGTCAGTAGTGACTGGACCCATGGGCATGTGATCCTTACACCGTAAGATTCCTTTGATGCTTAAAGCTAGGAAGGCGACTTCATGCAAGGACTATCATTTGGAAATTAAAAGACATAGCTAATTTTGCATGAGTCTCGATGCTTCCACCCCAGGAGTTTCTCTGTAGAAGAAAATTATTCTTATTTTTTTTCCCTGTAAGCTGTTGTGTCTTGACCAGGATTTGGATATCGGCCCTATCAAGCCCATTATACCTTCTTTCAGAAAATAATTGGCCTCTCACTTTCTGAATCGGACCTTTCTTCAGGGATTCTACCATGTAGCTCCCTCTGTTTGGTCCCCAATGACTTAGGGGGATCTGAATCAGATTCTCTCTCAAAACTGTTTGAACCTGTTAGAGAGACTCCTATCTCAATTCTCACCCAAAATGTGGTATTCTATATAGCAATTACCTCTACAAGGCCAGTGTCGGAATTGGTGGTTTTATCCTGAAAACAGAACAGTTTCTGGTTTTGCATTAGAAAAATCAGGAAGAACTCCGGACAGCCGCACACCGGGAAATAAAATTCAAACTGGTTTATTTAAAAGCAAAACAACACTTCAATCCAAACACGGCAAAAAAGGGGGGTACAGAGCTGACGCGTTTCGCACTACAGCTAGTGCTTACTCATAGCTGATTTTGCATACGTACAAGATGGGTCGAGGCCCAAAACTTTCACCTCAAGCAGGACGTCTTTCTTCTTTCCTTCTCTCCGGCTCCAAAGGAAAATTTCCCTACATTGCCTAGATGTAGTTCAAGCTCTGAGAGTCTCTATCAGCCACTGTTTCTTTTGAGAAAGACTGATTCCTTTCTTGTCATTCTGGATGGTGCACCTTCATCTCACTCTGCCATCTCTAGATGGCTTAGATAGACCATCAATCCAAACTTGGTTTCAAGGATCAGGTTCTACCATTTCCTACCAAGGCATACTCTACTAGATCTGGAAGTGCTTCTTCGGATTTTCCAATTCAAGCAACTATAGCTCAGATTCGCAAAGGCTTCCACCTGGTCTGTTTCCACGATCTCTAAGTTCTATCAGGTGGATGTTTCAGCCTCATCTGCTGCCAGGTTCAGCCATATGGTCCTACAGGTGGCTTTTTGAGCTGAAGGCAGTACCCAGTTCTGTTCTTTCTTGTGCAAGTTGGCGTTTGTTTGCTGTGTTGCCCAACCCTTAGTTGGAGAGTTTTCGGATTTCCAGAAAGTTTAAGACTTCTCTCAATCAATGGAAGAGAAAGCATAGAGGATTGAGGGTCACAGGTCCCACCCCTCTATGTTTATGATCATGCTTTCAGTTCTGCTTTGCTACAAAACCGAAGCGTGCTGCCAGTAGGAGGGGTTGTCCAATCCTGTAGTTGGCAGTCTAAACTGAAGGTTAAAGAATTCTTTTTGGCCCTCCCAATAAATCCTTTTAATGTGGGTAAAACATTTTCTATTTTAGTAGAGTGAGAAATGGTTAGATTTTATGTCGGTGGTTTTATTGCTATCCCAGTGACAACCACTCCCTCCCTCTTGTGTGAGGACGTCACAGACAGGAAGTCAATGAAAATCCCCCCCAATGGTATAACGGACAGAATTTAAAGCTGACAGAGAAGTTCCCTACAATATACCAAAACGATCTGGTTTGTGCTCGAGATTGCGCTGGGCTGACTGGATTGGTCAATGGTTGTGGGTGAGTGGTTGTGTGGGCAGAGAGGAAGAAATCCCTTTCAATAGGTCGTGCCCAATGATGGACCCTCTTAGGGGCTTGGGCTGCTACTAATATGGCCTATGGTCATTTCAGCGAGAAAGTAGGGTATGATAGAAGGCGCGCCCGGTGTCCAGAAGACTGCAACTTTGATGTATGGTTCAAAAGATTTTTAATAAAAGTGTAAACGTACATCAAGGCAACGTATTTTGGGGGAATGGACTCTCCCTTCTTCAGGGCTGTTGCTGCATGCTATTGGATGGGAATGGTTCCTAAAAAAATAAAAATACACTATATTGCCAAAAAGTCTTAGTCCGTAGGGTTCAATATTGAGTTGGCCCACCCTTTGCAGCTATAACAGCTTCAACTCTTCTGGTTTCCACAAGGTTTAGGAGTGTGTCTGTGAACGTTTGGCCATTCGTTCAAAAGCGAATTTGTGAGGAGGTCAGGCACTGATGTTGGATGGACCCAAAGGTGTTCTATCGGCTTGAGGTCAGGACTCGATGTGCAGGCCAGTCAAGCTCCTCCACCCCAAACTCACTAATCCATGTCTTTATGGACCTTGCTTTGTGCATTGGTCCAAATTATTTGGTGGAGGGGCGGGGCATATGGTGTGGGGTTGTTTTTCAGGGGTTGGGCTTGGCCCCTTAGTTCCAGTGAATGGATCTCTTAAGCATCATGCCAAGACTTTTTGGACAATTTCATGCTCTTTGTGGAAATAGTTTGGTTTGGGGATGGCCCCTTCTTGTTCCAACATGACTGCGCACCAGTGTACAAAGCAAGGTCCATAAAGAAATGGATGAGTGAGTTTGGGGTGAAGGACTTGACTGGCCTTCACCTGACCTCAATCCGATAGAACACCTTTGGGATGAATTGGAGTGGAGACTGCAAACCAGGCCTTCTCGTTCCAACATCAGTACCTGACCTCACAAATCTGGAAGAATGGTCAAACATTCTCATAGACCAGTGATGGCGAACCTTGGCACCCCAGATGTTTTGGAACTACATTTCCCATGATGCTCATGCACTCAGCAGTGTCGTTGAGCATCATGGAAAAAGTAGTTCCAAAACATCTGGGGTGCCAAGGTTCGCCATCACTGCCATAGACACACTCCTAAACCTTGTGGACAGCCTTCCCAGAAGAGTTGAAGCTGTTATAGATACAAAGGGTGGTCCAACTCAATATTGAACCCTACGGGCTAAGACTGGGATGCCATTAAAGATCATGTGCGTGTAAAGGCAGGTGTCCCAATACTTTTGGCAATATAGTGTATATTGATTATAAGGTTTCTACTGGGAACTGGGGATGAAGGCTCAGATTTTTAGGAAGAGATGAGCACTTTTTTTTTCAATAGCAGGAAGTTTCAGCGTCTTAGGAAGCATCCATCACAGTTGCTGTTTTGTGGACACCGGGTGCTCCTTCTATCCTACCCAAGCCTATGGTGAAATTGGAAAACTTCGAGGTACAAATCTTTGTAAAACTGTTTTGCTCTGTGTATTCTGTCTCTGATCTGTATTGAACTTTTTGGTCAGTCCATACAAAACTGATATTTTAGTAGGTATTGGACACTAGTTGTGTGAGTCTTTTAGCTTCTTGTATTACTCAGGCTTTCCAAAAGAGTTCCCGGCTAGAGTTCCTCGCTCTTCGATCTTCCTTCAGCAACAAAGGGAGTATTGATTTATTTTTTTTGCTGTGAATCCAGGGGGCTCAGGGCCAAGACGGGTGGATGGGGTGAAGCTGGGAACTTTAGATGTCAGGTACTCTAAGGCCCCTTTCACACTTGTGCGACTTCAAAGTCGCGCAATTTTACCGCGATTTCAAGGAATGCCTGTGTAAGTGGCATCAAAATCGGACCAAAGTAGTGCAGGGACTACTTTGAAGTCGGACTTGACTTGAATATGAATGGCTGTCATTGGAAATCATGGGGAACGACTTGTCATGCTACTTTGCAGTCCCAAATCGTGAGACAAGTCGTATAAGTGTGAAAGGGGCCTAAACTGGAATCCCTGAGAGTCAAATATCAGATTTGTCTTGACTGACCCTTTTAAGTTTTTATTTTTTTATTTAAATTTTTTTTGCTTTTTTATTTATTTTTATTTCCTTTTTTTTTTTATGTTTTCTAACAAGTATTTTTTTCACCCCATCACTGTTCCGTTGTCGTTTTTTGTGGCTTGGTTAAACCATTTCATTTGTCATACTGCCTTGCCATCTCTCTTCTGTGTCCTGGGCATCTCTCTATATATGTATACCCGTTTCTCCTTATACATATATATCGATGTGTGTGCAACTGGTCTAAACTATATCAAATCCCTCCCCTCCTTTTCTCCCTTCATTCATTTTGATTTGTCACAAACCTCCCTTTTTTTCTTTACACCACCAAGATTTTATTTATGTCAATAACTACAGGGCAGCATGCTGCAGAAGGGAAGCAGAAATGACGTTTACTGCCCTCCGCCCCACTCCATCACCACCGGCTCTGCTCATCCCACCTCCGTCTCCCCTGGTCCCACCACACCCCAGCCGCTCCATAAGCATCGGTAAGTCAAAGCTGCGCCTTCACCTACTCTACTTGATGTCTTTTCACCATCCGGGTTTCTGTGTAACTGTAAGGCCCCCCATGCACACGGAACGCTGTTAAACGCGCGTTCAGAGGCAGTTGGACACTTTTTTTTTTTTTTTTTTTACTTCCCCTGAACGCATGCAATGTTATCCTATGTGTCCATGTACACAGTCTAGTTTTTTCCCGTTTTTATGCAGTTGTGTTTTTTTTTTTTTTTCAATTAGTTTTATTTATTTAAACATAAAACACATTCGAGAGCATACAGAAAAGAAAGAGATAACTTCAATATTAAATTCAGACTTATTTTAGACACCGTTTTATAATATTCATGTAACGAATTAGGTCACCTTCTACGATGGCTCTAATCCACCCGATATCCCTTCTACTACTTCCTTGTGCTCTCGGACCCGTCCTACTCAATTAATTACAATTATCTATAAAAACAAAACAAGCCAAAACAAACCCGAAAAATTGGGGGGTAGGAGGGGAAAAGGGAAGGAAAGGGGGGAGGGGATAAGGGGAAGGAGAGAGGAAAGGGGGGATAGAGCCATTCCATGGATATACATCCCCTGTGTGCCTATTATGCAGTGGCGTTTAACCTCGTTTTTCCAGAAGCAAAAAAATGGGTTCAGACATATTGCTTTTCCATGTTTTAGACGCAAAGCGCGTTTAGCCGCGGTTGCGTTTTATAAGCGTTTTTAAAGGAACCCAATTTTTTGGACCAGAAAAATATGATGGTAAACCCATAAAAAATACTAAAAAAATTGGTTTAAAATGTCGTAAGTACTTTAGATAGTTCATAGAGCATATACCGTATATACTCGAGTATAAGTTGACCCGAATATAAGCCGAGGGACCTAATTGTACCTCAAACAACTGGGAAAACGTATTGACTCGAGTATAAGCCTAGGGTGAGAAATGCGCAGCTACTGTAAGTGGAAAAGAGGGTCAACAATGCCCATTTGCAGCCATAGGTCCACCAAACTTGAAACTTGGTAGTTAAGGGCTCCTAGATGCCCCCTAGCCGCAGACAAAATTTGGGGTCTCTGGACCCAAAGGTTCCCAAAATAATCTCTGGGTCACTTAGTGCTAGGAACCCCATCTTGGATATGTTGTAGTTCTAGGTCCATTGGGTTTGAATACCATATTTAGGGTTCTTGGCACTAAGTGTCCCCGAGATACGGGGCCCCAAAATCGGGTCAGAAAATGTCAAGCACTTTTCTGCAGCAGAGAATGACATTTTTCGAATCGACTTTGGGGCCCCGTATCTCGGGGCCACTTAGTGCTAGGAACCCCATCTTTCGATATGTTGTAGTGCTAGGTCCACTGGGTTGGCATACCAAATTTGGGGTTCATAGCACCAAGTCGCCCGAGATACGGGGCCCTAAAGTCAGGGTCGGAAAATTTAATTTCTTGCTGCAGAAAAGTGCTTGACTCGAGTATAAGCCGAGGGGGGCACTTTCAGCACAAAAAAATTTGCTGAAAAAACTTGGCTTATACTCAAGTATATACGGTATACTCACTGATGCATTGCCATATAAAACTATTTTTTTTAGGTAGCTTAGACAATGAGGAATGCCTCCACTTCTTTGCCCCAACCCTTCATCCAATTTCTAATCTAATCAGTGACTCCACCTAGTCTGACCAAAGCATAGCAATGTCTTTTTTTTTTCACAAAGAAAAACCTGCATACCAATGTCTAGTCAGCCCCAACCCCCCACCATGTTTGTGAAATATCCAACGGACATTCGCTGTGCCATCAACGGATGGGTCCAATATCGACGAGCTCTGACTCTGGACCTCTCACGCAATTTGCAACGACGTTGCTGCCTCATCAAGAGCAACATCAGGAGCATTTCCTGACATATATTCAATATGGGATCCATTTCCAAAAAAAAAAACGCAGAAAGAGAGGCAAATGCAAGTGTACAACTGCTCTCTGCTGCTGCCGCTCACTCTGATCAAAATGGCAGAAATAGTTAATAATACATGCTTTCTGAGCTTGGGGAGGGTCTATATGATGTTATCTTTACAAGCGCTTATAGACGCAAACACGGCATGAAAACGCACGTTTTTAAACGCAGGTTTCTGCTTTTTAAAACATGCGTTCAGCAGAGTTTGCATCGGCGTCTCGTGTGCATGGGGCCTAACTGTTCTTTTAGCGAGTGAAAAATCTTACTCAGTTCCGTTATAGTAAACCCAATCACAATATATCCTATGTAAGCTTTCACATAGTTACATTCATAGTTGCATAGTAAGTGAGGTTGAAAAAAGACACCAACCTACGTGTGTGATTATATGTCAGTATTACATTGTATATCCCTGTATGTTGCGTCGTTGAGGAAAAAGCAAAGGTAATTTTTTTAATAATATGCAATTATAATATGACTTGTTTCGCAATTGTATATGATACACTATTAGTTTTAGTTTTTTATTTTTTTTTATTTTTTTTTTGTCAATGTGAACAGATCCCCATTCTGTCAGGGGGAGTACAGAGTGATCGTCTGCTCCTAGTGATTGGGAACATGGATCTCTCGCTACTCCCAGTCAGTCAGTCCCCCCCCCCCCCCCCAACAGTTGGAAACACCTGCCTAGGACACACTTAACCCCTTGATCAGTCCCCTAGTGTTAACCCCTTCCCTGCCAGTTTCATTTATACAGTAATCAGTGCATTTTTATGGCACCGATCGCTGTATAAATGTCACGGGTCCCAAAAAAGTGTCAAAAGTGTCCGATCTGAATATCAAAAGAGTGCAGCGCTCATAAAGTGTCCGTTATATAATCAATGGACAATCATACAAAAAATTGTGAACTAAATAAATAGAAAACCATACAATACCAATATGCGTGAGTGATTCACTCTCGAAAGAATAAATGTGAAAATAAGTGTTTTGTCCATAAACACACTATACAATGTAACCATGTGGGATCTCTATCAAAGAGACGTGAAATAAACTATAATATATATATATATATATATATATATATATATATATATATATATATATATATATATATATATATATATATATATATATATATACACACAGTAAACCCCCCTCCATCGCTGGGGTTATGTTCTGGACCCACCCGCGAAAAGTGAAAAAAACGCAAAATAGAAAGACCCTATTTAAATACGCCCTAGGCATTTTTTGTTCATTTTTTAATAGCATTTAAAGGTCTTTAAACACACTTTTACGCAATAGAAACACATAAAAGATAGAGAGATCAAGAGGATTTTTAAAACATAAAAATATTGTCTTAACAGTACAGTATACTGTACAGTACAGTAAAAAATAGAGTACATAGCTGCAAAATGGCAAAATATTAGTGCAATATCAGAATAACAGGTCCTAATTTAAAATACAGCGATATACCGGGACCGCAAAAACTGAACCGCGATAGAGCGGGGGTTTACTGTATACTATGTTTGACCATAGAAAATAATACAAGATGCTTCTAAACAATGCAATAATGCACCTTAATTGTGATACTAAAGTGTAAAGAACAAAATAAACTTTTGTGCGGCTTGTCTGACGAGGTCCGTCACCACTAGGACTGAGGCTGTGTTTCCGATCTGTCCGCTGCAATGCTGCAGTCACGCTAAAAATTCCAGATCACCGCCATTACTAGTAAAAAAAAATGATAAAAATGCCATAAATATATCCCCTATTTTGTAGACGCTATAACTTTTGCGCTAACCAGTCAGTATGGGCTTAGTGCGAATATTTTATTTTTTTACCCAAAATATGTATAAGAATACATATTGGCCTAAACTGATGAAGAAATGTAAAAAAAAATTTTTCCGGGCTATTTATTATAGCAAAAGTTAAAAAAAAAAAAATATAATATATATTATCATTTTATTTATTTATTTATTTTTCAAAATTGTTTTTTTTTTATAGCACAAAAAATAAAAACCAGAGGTGTTCATATACCACCAAAAGAAAGCTCTATTTGTGAAAAAAAAAGGATGTAAATTTTGATAGGGTACAACGTCGCACGAGCGCGCAATTGTCAGTTAAATCGACACAGTACCATATCGCAAAAAATGGCCTGGTCATTAAGGGGGTGAATCCTTCCGGTCCTTAAGTGGTTAAGCAAACTCTGTATGAGATTCTTCCCTGCTTCTGTTTTAAAGCAATCACTATTAACCTACAGGCTGCTGAAATTGTTCCGCTTGAAAGCCATGTTGAAGGTTCTACTAAAAGGTTGAGAACTTTTCTCCTGTAGTCTTGCATTTAGAAATAGTTGGACTTGTCCTATCATCCTTCCCATTCTGTTAGTGACCTGCAAAAACACAAACAAAAGGGTGCGCTCCGCCTTTGTTCTGCATTTCTGTGACCCATATTCAGCCGGTCCAGACTCTGGAGAGATCCCAAACTTTGGGAGCCATGGCTAGTAGCGCCTGGACCGGCTCCATTTGCACTGATTTCTCTTAAATTACTGCAAAGTGGATTATTGGGCGGCTTGTGGTCAATGAATAGGGTTTATATTGATGGGTACTGACTATTCTCTCAAAAGTCGGCTATGAGGAAACACATTGCTTAATACGTTTATAAGATGGTTGCTCAAATTTGAGAATTGCGGTGGGTCATAGGATCGGTGGAGGTAGAGAGTTTGGAGACCTGCAGGCCGTGGTGAGACAGACACGATGCTAAATAACAAATGCTCTTCTGCAACCCTAAATAAGTGCTTTCAGAGTAGTATGTTTTCGGGTTTGAGACTTACACTGCTAATGTAGGGTTGGATATGTGCCTTTTTACATAATGCACCAGCATGTGACATGTTAAATGTATTTTGCAAAGCTACTTCTTGAAAATGGCTTTCCCTTTTTTCTTATTTCTTTCTTCTTATTTTATGTTTGGTTGTGTGTATGCAAAAACAAAAAAAAAAAAAAAGTGCATTTTTGCATTTGGAAACCATCTGCGCAAATATGGCATCACGTAAGTAATTGCAAAACCAATGATTTTATTCTCTAGGGCCTCTGCTGAAAAATCTATATAATGTTTGGGGGTTCTATGTAATTTTCTAGCAAAAAATACAGATTTTTAAACTTAAACAAAAAAAAAAAAAAGTCAGAAAAGGTTTGGTCTTAACCACATGCCGACCGGGCCATAGCCGAAAGACGGCTACAGCGCGGTTGGCTTATTCTGGGTGGAATACGTTGCGGTGCACTACTCTGCCAACACGGTGCACTACTCTGCCAACACGGTGCACTACTCTGCCAACACGGTGCACTACTCTGCCAACACGGTGCACTACTCTGCCAACACGGTGCACTACTCTGCCAACACGGTGCACTACTCTGCCAACACGGTGCACTACTCTGCCAACACGGTGCACTACTCTGCCAACACGGTGCACTACTCTGCCAACACGGTGCACTACTCTGCCAACACGGTGCACTACTCTGCCAACACTCGACAATACTCTGCCAACACTCGACAATACTCTGCCAACACTCGACAATACTCTGCCAACACTCGACAATACTCTGCCAACACTCGACAATACTCTGCCAACACTCGACAATACTCTGCCAACACTCGACAATACTCTGCCAACACTCGACAATACTCTGCCAACACTCGACAATACTCTGCCAACACTCGACAATACTCTGCCAACACTCGACAATACTCTGCCAACACTCGACAATACTCTGCCAACACTCGACAATACTCTGCCAACACTCGACAATACTCTGCCAACACTCGACAATACTCTGCCAACACTCGACAATACTCTGCCAACACTCGACAATACTCTGCCAACACTCGACAATACTCTGCCAACACTCGACAATACTCTGCCAACACTCGACAATACTCTGCCAACACTCGACAATACTCTGCCAACACTCGACAATACTCTGCCAACACTCGACAATACTCTGCCAACACTCGACAATACTCTGCCAACACTCGACAATACTCTGACAACACTCGACAATACTCTGACAACACTCTGACAACACTCTGACAACACTCTGACAACACTCTGACAACACTCTGACAACACTCTGACAACACTCTGACAACACTCTGACAACACTCTGACAACACTCTGACAACACTCGACAATACTCGACAATACTCGACAATACTCACCAATACTCTGCAATAAATTTTAATAGAAACAAAGAATATTTTTATTTATCTTTTTACCGAATTTTCAGTCTTTTTTTATTTATAGCGCAAAAAATAAAAAACCCAGCGGTGATTAAATACCACCAAAAGAAAGCTCTATTTGTGTGAAAAAAAGGACAAAAAATTTATTTGGGTACAGTGTTGCATGACTGAGTAATTGTCATTCAAAGTGTGAGAGCACCGAAAGGGGGTTTAAGTGCCCAGTGGTTAAAGTGGATGTTCTCTGATTTTTTTCTTTTTCTTTTGCAGAGACTCTCTTCCAGCCTCAGACAGCTTCCCCGGGACTTGTAGTAACAATTTTAAACACAAAACAATTAAACCCCATGAGAAACACAAAAGACCAAGTGTAGTATCTCCCCAACATTTCACTCCATCAGGGTACCCATCCAGCTTTTGCAATACCTCCAATCGGACTCTCTTGCCCCAGGAACCAGCTGGAGACGGCTGCAGCGCTACAGCACAGGACGGCATCTCAGAGCAAAAAAGTCAACTGCATATCATAAGCCACAATGGGGACAGCAGGGTCAGAGAAGAAAGCAGCATAAGGAAGAAACACAAGAAGAAAAAGAGAAAAACATCCGAAACCTCGGAAATTATGGAAAGGACTGAAAAAGTTTATTCCCACTTGGACCCTGAAAGACAAAAACTTAAACTAGAGAAAACTAAAATCAAATCAAAGAAAGCCAAAACTTTGCAGGGCCACACCTCTCCAAAACTCTCCGAACCCGAGCCAACGAACAATGTTGAGACTCAGGAGACCACGAGGAAAAAGAAAAAGAGGAGAAAGGATGAGATACCAGTTGCTTATACAGAAAGCGAGCGTGAATCATCAGTGAAAAGGTAAGTGGCTTCCCCAGAATGTAGTAATGGCAAGCCGCTTGCTATGGGGGCACTCGTGCATGCTTGCTCCAGAGCTCCGCTGTGTGTGCGCATAAGGCACACACAGCGCGCCTTGGCCCCGCCCCCTGCACGCAGATTTTGACTGGCAGCAGTAGGAGCCAATGACTCAGTTCCCTCAGCCAAGCCTGAGAGACAGGGGAGAAGAGCTTCTGCACATGTGCACAGCACTGGATTGAGATCGGACACAGGGTGAGTATTTAGGCGGGGGGGGTATAGAGGGACGTAGAAGTCCACCCTAACACTAAAATCTCTGCATCTATCAGAGTCGGATCAGAAAATGTTATTGTCATTTTACAATAACAACCATAACATGAAACACTGTTGTAGCTCCCTCAAACGTTTCACGCCCATAAATACACTGAACCAAAAACAGCATACATACGGTAATAAATACATACTATAACTCCCAATCCATTTATTTGATTAGACCATAGTGTTCAAGAGCCGCACAGATCGAGGAAAAAAAGATTCTGCAACCTGGTAGTAATGCATACAGGACATTACCAGGATGTGAAGTGTCTTCCAATATATTAATCACTCTCTGAAGACACCTCCCCTCCCCCAGTTCATCAATCAGGTGACTAATTCCTGCAATCATCTTAAAGTGGTGTTTCCCCCTAAAAAACAAAAAAGGCTTAAAAATCCTAAAAAAAATATAATTGAAAAAAAATAAAATGTTTTAAATGCCTGTTGCTAGGGGGTCCCTCGTAGTCTGCCTTCTGCCTAGGCTGGTGACATCACTTCCCCTCGGCGCAGGAAGGGCTCCCCAGTCATCTGGGACCTGTCACGTGTCCCAAATGACTGTGCGGCCAATCACGGCGCCGCTCGCGCATGCACAGTGGGTGCCCGGCTGTGAAGCCACAGCTGGGTGCCCACAGTTGCAATGCCGGCGCCGTTGAGCGGATCGTGGGGCTAGCGGAGCTTTGACCCCTCCCCCCCGCATCCCTGGACCCTGGGACAGGTAAGTGTCCGATTTATTAAAAGTCAGCAGCTACAAATACTGCAGCTGCTGACTTTTAATAATCGGACACTTACCTGTTATTACACTCTGTAGGGCATTTCTGTCATGGATTGTGCAGGATCCTTGCCACAAAGAAATGTGGTACATTGGCACACTTTCAATAGCAGCTTTATAGAAACTATAAAGAAACCGCTTTAAAAAGCCTGCCCTCCATAGCTTCCTCAAAAGCCTTGCCCACCAGTCGGGATATATGCCCCGTCCATGGCAGGTCCTCCCTAATTATTGTTCCCAGTGAAGCGGAAACTCCTCTACCCTCTCAACCTCCATCCCATTGATCAGCACTGGCTCATAGCCAACCCTCCCGTACTTTCCTAAAATCAATAATAATCTACTTTTGTCTTTGCTACATTTAACTGTAGGAAAAAAAGAAGTGTATACCGTGCTAAAATAAAAAATATGAAATAAAACAGGCTGCAGCTTATAATTGCAAGATATACACAATCACTAACAGAAAATATGGAACGAAAGCCGCGCACAAAATAAGTGGAATTTAAATAAAAAATATATATATATATATATATATATATATATATATATATATATATATATATATATATATATATATATATATATATATATATATATATATATATATATATATATAGTGACAATATTAATTATATATATATATATATATATATATATATATATAAATGACAATATAATTATATGAATCAATACACACAAATAGCCACCCCAATAAACTTAAATTCGCAGTGATAATTGATAATGCAAATATAAAATAATACAGTTAAATACATTTAACTGTAAGTTGTTCTCTT
The DNA here is from genome assembly GCA_028564925.1 of Lithobates sylvaticus. NCBI lineage: Eukaryota > Metazoa > Chordata > Amphibia > Anura > Ranidae > Lithobates > Lithobates sylvaticus. The sequence continues at coordinate 174,400,655 of CM053037.1, forward strand.
TGCACCATCCATCTACAGACTTCCACAATCTAACATTATCCTATTTAGCCCTGTAAAGAAGAAATCAGTATACATAGCTCTTTTGAAGCCGAGCTGACCAGATTCCACACTGAGCCGCGGCTTCACTGTGGAGGTGGGTGCAGAGGACACAACGGAAGCCCCATAGTAGGGGAGTGACGTCGCCCCATAGCCCCATAGTAACTCCTATGGGTGACGTCACTCCCCATTCATTTCACAGCCGTTGTCCATTGTGTCCTCCGCAGAGCTTCCGCCACTGGAGACGGAACCGGCTTCAAAAAAGGTATGTATACTGATTTCTTCTTTACAGGCTAGATAAGGTTGTGTTAGATTGTGGATGTCTGTAGATTGCAGGGATTTTAGTGTTAGGGTGGACTTAGACTTTAAAGCTGTTGTAAACCACTGGACTTTTTTTATTTATTTTTTTTATACCTGCATTGCATTGCATACTGGCACATTATGTTAAACTTACCTTAAAGAGGAAGTAAAGCCGTTTAAAAAAATAAATAAAAAATAGGAACCTGCAAGGCAAAGGCATAATGAGCTAGTATGCATAGCATACTAGCTCATTATGAATGACTTGACTGATAACGAAGCCCCCGTAGCGGTCTACATCCACGATCTTCAGTGTCACCATGAAACCCGGAGTGACTTCCGGGTCTCGCCGCTCCAGCGCTGTGATTCGCTGGAGCGGCGATGACGTCACTCCCGCGCATGCGCACGAGAGCGGCATATCGCCGTGATCTCGGCATGCGCAGTGTGCCTGCGTGCCGCTGTCTACGGCGCATACGTCGTAGATTGCGGTGCCTTTTCTTTTCTAAATATCTCCTAAACCATGTAGGTTTAGGAGATATTTATTGGACCTACAGGTAAGCCTTAATCTAGGCTTACCTGTAGGTCAAAGTGGTCCCAGAGGGTTTACTTCCACTTAAAAAACTCGGCGGACCTTCACTTTAAAGTCAGCAGCTACAAATACTGCAGCTGCTGACTTTTAACATAAGGACACTTACCTGTCCAGGGCGCCCGAAGCCGTTCTGTCCCTCGGCTGTCTGGTGCTGCCGCCGCCATCTTCCTGGTTCCTTACTGCACATGTGCAACTTGCGCTGCGCTATCCCACAGGTTCCTGCTGTCTTCTGGGACCTGTGTCTCCCAGAAGACAGCGGGGGGGGGGGGGGGGGTTTTGGCATGGTGGCGGAAGTGGCGTAGATACCCGTGGGTGGCTCGGGTATCTGCTCCCCCCTCCCCCCTGAAAGGTGCCAAATGTGACACCGGAGGGGGACCGGAAGTTACATTTTTGGGTGGAACTCTGCATTAAAATGAAGCCCTTCCAGCGCCGAGATGTCAGGGCTGCAGGGGCTCCCATCTTCACTCATCTTTCCTTCCAGCTTTGTGGCTCTGTGACTGGCCGGAGCCGCGATGTAGTCGCTCTGAAGGAACGGCAGGGGTGGGTGTTCTTTCAGAGCGCATGCGCCAGTGATTTCACTGGTTGCATGTACAGTAAATATCTTTTAAACTCTGCACGTTTAGGAGACATTTACACTACCTATAGGTAACCCTTATTATAAGCTTATCTATAGGTAAATGTCAAGAATGGAAGTTTACTTCCTCTTTAATGCAGAGAATGCATTAAGGTAAAAAACGCTTTTATCTTTACAACCAATTTAAAGAGGAAGTAAAGCCTCCTCACAAAAAAAAAACGGAACCTGCAAGGCAAAGGCATAATGCACTAGTATGCATAGCATACTAGCTCATTATGAATAACTTACCTGAGAACGAAGCCCCCGAAGCGGTCCTCATCCACGACCTTCTCCGGCGCCATCAATACCGGAGTGACTTCCGGGTCTCGCCACTCCAGCGCTGTGATTCGCTGGAGCAGGGATGACGTCACTCCCGCGCATGTGCACGAACGCGGCATATCGACGTGAACTCGGCGCGCGCCTGCGCGACGCTGTCTATGGCGCATGCGATGCCCCTTTTTTTTTCTAAATATCTCCTAAACCATGTAGGTTTAGGAGATATTTATTGGACCTACAGGTAAGCCTTAATCTAGGCTTACCTGTAGGCCAAAGTGGTTTGTAAGGGTTTACAACCACTTTAACTTCTCTTTAAAACATATCCGCTGTGCAAGAAGTAAACTTGAAGATCTCCTGTTGCCATTCTCCCTCATTTTTGGAGGTTCCTTCACTTGTCCACGGTACACAATTTGAACTGGAGAAGATTGGGATGTGATCTTTTGGGCCCTGAAACTCTCTGCCCTTCCGAACTACATGCTGGCACTGCTGGGGCATGACTTGATAAACTTGGAGTGAAATTGTGGCATATACATATTTGCTCATTGAGGCAAAGAGAAAAACCAGGGTTGTTTTAGGAAATTAATAAGGTGGGTGGTCTAGGCCCCGACCCCCCCCCCCTACCCCTACCGCCACCCTACCCTATGCTAGCCTACTCTACCATACCCTACCCCACCTTGCCTTACCTTTCCCCACCATGCCCTTCTCTACCCTACCCATTAACACAACACTAGACCCACAGCTGTGTCTGATTTTGAAAGCAAAGGCTGCTATGCCCTGCATAATTCCTACTGTGATTGGCATAGCAGGATTCTTTTAATATTTTAAACTCCACTGTGAAGATGGATCCCGACAGCAAGGGATGCCCGAGTTGATTGGCACTGTGGGCCACTACTTCCAAACTGCGATTACATCACTACATAGGATCGTGTGTGTGCTCAACCTGTGGCCCTCCAGCTGTTGGTGGGGGGGGGGCTACAAGTCCCATGAGGCATTGCAAGGCTGACAGTTTAAAAGCATGGCTCCCAAAGACATGATGGGACTTGTAGTTCCGCAACAGCTGGAGAGTCACGGGTTGTGCACCCATGACATAGATGGAGTTTGAGAGGAAAAGACCTGCAGCGCTGAGTACAGTGACTTATGCATAGGATAGCAATAATGACCCTAAAATCTGGGGCTCTTCAGGGGTCTGGTGGTGCGGACCTGAATCTCGTGGTCTCGGAGCAACTGCCCTTTTTTTTTTTTTTTCTTTTTTTTTATATATATATTTTTTTTTTTTTTAATTTTAATTTTTTAATTTATTTTTTCTTTATTTTATCGAAATTTGTCATACACAAAACAGCAAAAACATTTTCCCTACTCAATAGGGATATACATTAACAAATCTTATTTCCAAACCTCTATCTACCCTTACCCTCCCCCCCCCCTCCACCCCACTCCTAGCAACTGCCCTTTTCTAATATGGTTTGCTGGCTCGATCTTCGGCTGTTTTTTTTTTTTTTTCTTTTTTATACAGGTTCTCTTTACCATTTGTTGTCCAGAACAATGGCAGCATTCAAATAAAATTGTAATACTGATTCCACACTCTACATGTTATGATTAAATGTGCAATGTTTTCCCCCTAGTACACACATAGTGTCTAGCCAGGATTCGCAAGGGGATCATGAAATCATGAAAATAAAGAAGAAGAAAAAGCATAAATTGCACGATAGCCAAGAGAGTGAAGAGAGCGAATCTGCCAAAGGACATAAACATAAAGCTCAGGAAATTAACTGTGGTAAGAAATAACCAGAGGACTGTGGCCAGTATGGGTAGAAAATGCCCTAGCGTCAGAGAGTAGTGTCCCAAGCTCAGTGGAACAGTGGCCCATTATTGGTGCCAGTGGGAGGAACAGTGCCCCATTATTGGTGCCAGTGGGAGGAACAGTGCCCCGTTATTGGTGCCAGTGGGAGGAACAGTGCCCCGTTATTGGTGCCAGTGGGAGGAGCAGTGCCCCGTTATTGGTGCCAGTGGGAGGAGCAGTGCCCCATTATTGGTGCCAGTGGGAGGAGCAGTGCCCCGTTATTGGTGCCAGTGGGAGGAGCAGTGCCCCGTTATTGGTGCCAGTGGGAGGAGCAGTGCCCCGTTATTGGTGCCAGTGGGAGGAACAGTGCCCCGTTATTGGTGCCAGTGGGAGGAACAGTGCCCCGTCATTGGTGCCAGTGGGAGGAACAGTGCCCCGTCATTGGTGCCAGTGGGAGGAACAGTGCCCCGTCATTGGTGCCAGTGGGAGGAACAGTGCCCCGTCGTTGGTGCCAGTGGGAGGAACAGTGCCCCATTGTTGGGGCCAGTGGGAGGAACAGTGCCCCATTGTTGGGGCCAGTGGATCAAATCGTGCCCCATCATTGCTGTCAGTGGAAGTAATGGTGCCCCATATCAGTGGGTAGAACAGTGCCCCAAGGGCAAGATAAGGGCGAGTAAAGGCCTACATCGGGTCTGTGGGCTGCAGTCGGGATACCACTGATATAAAGCAATGAAAGTAAATGATATTTCAGAGAGCTCTCTGGTTAGGCAGTTCACAATTAAAAAGAATACCCTATTAACCTCTTTCTGCCCACATAACTCATATGTGCAGCAGCAAAAAGGGTGGGCTTTAACGTCCACATACTGCACAGCTCCGGATCATTGGACCACTGTGACAGCCAATCGCTGTGGTCACGTGATCTGGCAGACCTTCCCGCCCCCCAACCATAATATCCCAATTAACCGCTTTGCGCCGTCCATTCACATATATGCGGCCTCTAAGCGGGTGGGGCTTTGCGCAGAGTGGCCACATATATGCAGCCCTATGTAAACAACTTACCATGCTGAGATTGCGCTCCCAGCGCGGTAGGTGGCGGGATCGGTAAGCTCCCAATTCATACTTGCGATAGGGAGCTTTCTGATCATGTGACCGCTGTGACAGCCAATCACATGACCCAAATGTCCGCCGCCCAGCTTTAAAACTCTTATAGGGCTGGGAGACAGTTGGCGCAAAGGGGGTTAAAGGGAACCTGGGGTGGGCGTGAAGGGGTTAAAATTGATATAACGTTTATTTTTTTTACATTTTTGACCACTTTGTACCCTGTGTTTAAAAAAAAAAAAAAAGAAAAATTTATTAAAGCAAATTAAATCCTCAAAAAAAATATTTGAATGGACTAACGTAACACTGGGCAGATTCCTCCTGGTTATCATTTTTGGGGAAACGTCTGGATAGATAAAAAAAACATAAAAATGACGGGGAAAAAAGTCGGGTAGAGTAGGCGATCCCTCGTGAAGCGATAACAATTGTTACTACTCTCTGAATTGCTTGTCATGTGTCACAGCCGGTCTGCTGTTTGATCGCACACCGAACGTTCCCTCCCCATAGAGAAAGACGGTTGGTTTCTGGTTGCCATGTTTTTGTTTTAATTTGCTGATTTGAGTCTTTTTTTTATTCTCTGCAGACTCTATATTTGCATGGGACAGCCACATCAAAGATGGATACAAGCGACTTCCTTCCATTCCCTGTGCAAACAAGAAAGCCCAGCTGGCATGGGACGGCACGGCGAAATCTGGTGTCGTCGAACAGCTACTGAAGAGCGCCACCAATAAAGCCTATGGGATGCAAGGTGAGATACTTGGGGCACAGGGATCAAAAAAAAAAAACTAACGCCAGACATTTTTTTTTTTAGTTTTTGGTTAGGCCCCTTTCACACGTTTTTCAGGCGGTACAGCGCTAAAAATAGCGCCTGTATACCGCCTGAAAATATCCGGCCCCTTTAACTCCAGTGTGAAAGCCGGCGGGCTTTCACACTGGAGCGGTGCGCTAGCAGGACGGTAAAAAAAGTCCTGCTAGCAGCATCTTTGGAGCGGTATAGGAGCGGTGTGTTCACCGCTCCTATACCGCTCCTTCCCATTGATTAGAATGGGACACCGCGGTGATACGGCGGCGCTCTGCGGGGGGTCTTTAACCCTTTTTCAGCCGCTCGCGGGGGGTAAAACCGCACCGCGAGCGGCCGAAAACCGCGGCTAAAACAACGGTAAAGCAGCTCTAAATATAGCACTGCTTTACCGTCACCGCGGCTCCCCGCCCCAGTGTGAAAGGGGTCTTAGAGTTTCGAGGAGTTGCAGAAGAATTCCAAGTATGGATATTTTATACATAGTTGCATTGGTCCAGTGTATATGTTACAGTGCATCTGGAAAGTATAAACTTTTTCCACATTGTTACAGCCTTATTCCAAAATGGATTAAATTCATTATTTTCCTTTAAAAATTCTACAAACAATTCTGTTTGAAATCTTTGCAAATTTGTTAAAAATAAAAAAACAAAATGTGATCCCATGTATATAAGTATTCACAGTCTTTGCTCAATACTTTGTTGAAGCACCTTTGGCACCAATTACAGCCTCAAGTCTTGTTGAGTATGATGCTACAAGCTTGGCACACCTATTTTTGGGCAGTTTCTCCCATTGTTCTTTGCAGGACCTCTCAAGCTCCATCAGGTTGGATAGGGAACGTCGGTGCACAGCCATTTTCAGATCTCTCCAGAGATGTTCAAGTCTGGGCTCTGGTTGGGCCACTCAAGGACATTCACAGAGTTGTCCCGTAGCCACTCCTTTGTTATCCTGGCTGTGTACTTAGGGTCGTTGTCCTGTTGGAAGATGAACCTTCACCCCAGTCTGAGAATCAGAGCGCTCTGGAACAGGTTTTCATCAAGGATGTCGCTGTACATTGCTGCATTTATCTTTCCCTCAATCCTGACTAGTCTCCCAGTTCCTGCTGCTGGAAAACATCCCCCACAGCATGATGCTGCCACCACCATGCTTCACTGTAGGGATGGTATTGGCCAGGTGATGAGCGGTGCCTGGTTTCCTCCAGACATGACGCTTGACATTCATGGCAAAGAGTTCAATCTTTGTTTCATCAGACCAGAGAATTTTGTTTCTCATGGTCTGAGAATCCTTTAGGTGCCTTTTTGTAAACTCCAGGCGGACTGTCAGGTGCCTTTTACTGAGGAGTGGCTTCTGTCTGGCCACTTTACCATACAGACCTGATTGGTGGAGGGCTGCAGAGATGGTTGTTCTTCTGGAAGGTTCTCCTCTCTCCACAGAGAAACGATGGAGCTCTGTCAGAGTGACCATCGGGTTCTTGATCACCTCCCTGACTAAGGCCCTCCTCCCCGATCACTCAGTTTGGCCGGGCGGCCCACTCTAGGAGGAGTCCTGGTGGTTCCAAACTACTTTAGTTTACGGATGATGGAGGTCACTGTGCTCATTGGGACCTTCAATGCTGTAGAAATGTGTCTGTATCCTTCCCCAGATCTGTGGCCTCCATACAATCCTGTCTCGGAGGTCTCCAGACCATTCCTTGGACTTCATGGCTTGGTTTGTGCTCTGACATGCACTGTTCACTGTGGGACCTTATATAGACATGGGTGTGCCTTTCCAACTCATGTCCAATCAGCTGAATTTACCACAGGTGGACTCCAATCAAGTTGTAGAAACATCTCAAGGATGATCAGTGGAAACCTGAGCTCAATTTTGGGTGTCATGGCAAAGGTTGTGAACACTTATGTGCATGGGATTTTTTTTTTTTTTTTTTTGTAAATTTGCAAATATTTCAAACAAACTTCTTTCTTGTTGTCATTGTGGGGTCTTGTTTGTAGAATTTTGAGGAATACAATGTATTTAATCCATTTTGGAATAAAGCTATAACCTAACAAAATGTGGGAAAAGTGAAGCACTGTGAATACTTTCCGGATTCACTGTAAACCTCATACAAGGATGATGCCCCTGGAAGTTGAAAATCACTGAAGTAAACACCATCAGTCCAGAGATCTCAACTTCCGGGATTCCATGCTGAGTGGCTACCCTGCTGCATTTTGAACACAGGGGGTCGGCAGCTCGGCACAGTCACCCTTTACAATGAAAGATGTGAATTGCTCAAAGTTTGAACTCATCGAAATGGGGAGCACCACTGAGCAAAACCTGTACAGCCGAGGCTATAAAAATCATGGAAACCAGTACAACACTCCATTTAATTGTCCTTTTTATTGTGCTTTGCCCCACAGTGTTCAGTTGGGATGGAGTAAAGTCCACTGTAAGTCAAGATGCTGAGCGGGATGCAGAGGAGGCCAAACATAACTCGGTTATAGATGAATGGGATGAAGACTTTGATAGTGGAAAGGTAAATTTGGGTTATGAATCCAATAGAAGTCGAGTCTGTGTACATCATCCTCTGGGGTAACCCCCAACACCAAAGCGTAATCATGCAGCAAGAAGGTAACTTGTATAAGTGAGTACACTATCAGCAGAAAACTTAGCGACCGTGCCTCTTTAACCACTTCCAGATCAGCGATGTACCGGTACGTCAATGGATGAGTATAGCGGGATGATGCCCGGTATCGTTTTTTTAGAGCTGGCGGTCAGCTCTCTTGTAAAAGCAATCTCAACGGCTGACGTGCCAACGCCTCCCCCCCCCCCCTTTCTGAGGCTTCTGTCCTACCCGAGACCCGAGTGTCCAGCCGGCACGTCCGTTGGCTGATCGGACAGCCGAAGAATGCCGGGATCGGCTCTCCACTATGGTAACCCGGAAGTGATGACCTGACGGTGCTTCAGGTTTGCCCGGATGTTTTAAAAAATCAAAAGCATTAAAAAAAAAGGGGGGGGGGGCATAGAAGGGATCTTTTTTTAAATACTGTTGCTTTAAAAGAAGATTGCTGTCACAAGAAATGTAAACATGCTTGTGACAGCAACAAGCACATGACAGGTCCTCTTTATGGAGAATAAAGAGGACCTGTCACGTGCTTGTTGCTGTCACAAGCATGTTTACATTCCTTGTGACGGCAATTTTTTTTTAAAGCAACAGTATTTAAAAAAAAAAAAAAATTATATATATATATATATATATATATATATATATATATATATATATATATATATTAATTAAAATGATTGTAAAGTTTTTTTGTTTTTTTTTCATTTAAATAACAAACAGATTATACTTACCTGCTCTGTGTATTGGTTTTGCACAGAGTAGCCCTGATCCTCCTCTTCTTGGGTCCCTCGCACTCCTGGCTCCTACCTCCTGCTGAGTGCCCCCAAAGCAAGCAGCTTGCTATGGGGGCACCTGAGCCGAGCCACTGCTCTGTGTATCCATCGGCTCACTGACTTTGATAGACAGCAGCAGGAGCTAATGGTGCCCGCTCTGTGTCTCAGCCAATCAGGAGGGAGAGTCTCGGACAGCCTAGACACTTGTGTAACATTGCTGGATCGAGTTAGGGCTCAGGTAAGTATGAGGGAGGGGGGGTTGCTGCACATAGGTTTTTCATCATAATGCATTCAAATAATAAACCTTCTGCCTTTTAGAACCACTTTAATATAAAATAAAAAAAAAGCGATGAAAAGGTCCCGTCCCCCAGTGCTCGTGCACAAAGGTGAACGTGCGCATTGGTCCCGCACGCACACAGCGATCGTCCCACACATGTGAGGTATCCCTGCAAACGTCAGATCATGGGCAGTATTTCTAGCACCAGACCGCCTCTTTAAATCTGAAGTGGTAACCTGTAAAGGCTTTTAAGCACTTACGGACCGCTGCACGCCGATATACGTCCGAAGTTTAAAGAGGAATATCGTTGTTATGGCAGCAGCTAGCTACCATAACCCCGGTATCTTCTTCTTCGGGCGGTGGTCCCCTTTCCGATAAGAGAGATCACTTTTATTGGTGGCGGGAGATGGGCCCCCCTCCTCCTGGCGCACTTAGGTGACCCCCCCGTCGCGCTCCGGTGCCCTCCGCCACTTACCGGAGCCGCTGGCAGCGGCGGAGGTGATGGATCTTCACCCTTGCTGGGTATGGAGACGAGTGAGGGGAAGATGGCTCCCACCCGTCTCCATAACAATACAGGGCGGAAGCGACGTCAAAACCTCACTTCCGCCCATAGCTCTTAAAGGGCCATTTTATTTTTTTTATTTTACTTTAATTATTTTTTAAATGACAATTTTTTTTTTTTTTTTTTTCTATTTTTTTTATTGCATTTTAGTGTAAATATGAGATGTGAGGTCTTTTTGACCCCAGATCTCATATTTAAGAGGTCCTGTCATGCTTTTTGTAAAAAATAAAAGGTAAAATAAATAAGACAAAATACGTTTTTTTTAAATGCGCCCCGTCCCGCCGAGCTCGCAGGCAGAAGCGAACGCATACGTGAGTAGCGCCCGCATAAGAAAAGGGTGTTCAAACCACACATGTGAGGTATCGCCGCGATCGGTAGAGCGAGAGCGATCATTCTAGCCCTAGACCTCCATTGTCAGTCAAAACATGCAACATGTAGAGTTTTTTTAAATGTCGCCTATGGAGATTTTTAAGGGTAAAAGTTTGTCGCCATTCTACGAGCGGGCGCAATTTTGAAGGGTGACATGTTGGGTATCAATTTACTCGGCGTAACATGCGCTTGTAAGACCGTATATACTCGAGAATAAGCCGACCCGAATATAAGCCGAGGCACCTAATTTTACCACAAAAAACTGGGAAAATGTATTGACTCGAGTATAAGCCTAGGGTGAGAAATGCGCACCTACTGTAAGTGTAAAAGAGGGTCAGCAATGGCCATTTGCAGCCTCACTGTGCCAGTTTGCAGCCATAGGTCCCCCGAATGTCAAACTCGGTAGTTAATCGTTCCTAGATGCCCCCTAGCTACAGCCAAAAGACCCAAAAAGATCCTTTGGGTCTCTCTAGACCCAAAGGATCCCGAAATGACATTGCTGCAGATGGACACAGTTGACCGACTTTGGGGCCCTGTATCTCGCTTATTTGGATAAGTTGTATTTCTAGTTCCACTGGGTTTGCACACCAAATTTGGGGTTCCTAGCACCAAGTGGCCCCGAGATACGGGGGCCCCAAGGTCGGGTCGGAAAATGTAATTCTCTGCTGCAGAAAAGTGCTTGACTGGAGTATAATCCGAGGGGGGCATTTTCAGCACAAAAAAAAGTGCTGAAAAACTTGGCTTATACTCGAGTATATAATGTTTTGGGGTTCTAAGTAATTTTCGAGCAAAATAAAAAACTGTTTTTAAATGGTAAACAACATTCGGTTCTTAAGTGGTTAAAACATCACCTATGTATAGTAAAATGTAAGTAGTTTGTTGCCGCTGCACAGGCAGGCGCAATTATAAAGCGTGACATGTTTAGTATCTATTTACTTGGCCTAACATCATCTTTTATATTTTACAAAGAAATTGGGTCATGTATTGTGTTTTTTTGCATTAAAATGTGTATTTTCCCCAAAAAATTTGTGTTTAAAAAAACAGCCACCCAAATACTGTGTGACATAAGAAATTCCAATACCTACCAATGTATTCTCTAGAGCCTCTGCTTTTCTAGCAAAAAATACTTCTTGTTATATGTAAACAAAAAGTGCCAGAAAAGGCCTGGTGTGGAAATGGTTAAAGTTTTACTAAACCCACAACGGTAAAATCAGTCTGTATATGCAGCAAAGCATGCTTGTTATACTCACTGTGGAACCTAAGGGATTAATCCTCTGTATTGTGTAAAAAAAAAAAAGGCTGTTTGATCCTCCCCTTCTTCCACTGTCTCCAAAACATGTCCGGATAAGACAGTTACTGGAGTCAGGCTGCACATGCTCAGTGCGTATTGCTAGAGAGTTTGTTTGTTTTTTGTTTTTTTGTTTTTCTTGGGAGGGTGCATGTGATCAGCACAGGTCCAATCGGCACTGTCCAGACATAGGGTCAGGGCTCCTGCATCCTGATAGGTCAGCTAGTGCAGTTTATGAAAACTCCTTCAAACTTTAATTAGGCACTAATAGAAGTCACAAGACTGCTATATATACTGCTGATAAGAAAAGGTATTTAGCAGTTTATATTTAATAATAATCGCATTTCCATGTTCTGTGTACTGCGGGAGACCAGATATAGGGAATGCAGGCTCCTGGGTTTAGTAATGCCGCGTACACACGGTCGTAATTTCCAATGGAAACAGTCCGATGGGAGCTTTTCATCGGATTTTCCGACCGTGTGTATGCCCATCGGAATTTCCGACGGACTTTGGATTGAGAACCTGTTGAACGTGTTGTATGCCGCGGTATTATTGACTGTCGGAATTTGGTGTGACCGTGTGTAGGCAAGACAGTTTGAGCGAAATTCCATCGGAATTCCGACGGGAAAACCATCAGAGCTTTTTCCGACGAGAATTCCGACCGTGTGTACGCAGCATAACACTTTTAAGATGCAGTTGAAATAATGTTTTTTATCTTGGTCTGTTTTGTAGGTGAAGAAAATCAAGTTCAAACGTGACAAGTTCAGAAGTAATAACAACAGTTTCCAGTACTTCCAGAATCGGCGCAACTTCTGGTCGGTTACCCAACAAGGAAACTTCTCCAGATTTCCTTCCAGGTTCTGAGCACAACTTGAAAGGCCACGTGTGACGGACACAATTTTTTGTATTTTCCGGCCAGTCGGAGTTGTAATAAAACCTAGACGTTGTCGGGAGCTCTGTGATGTGGTCCTAGCTCTGTCTGCATTTTTAACTAATTGTGGTTTGATTGTCTATTTCCTCGATCATTGAGGTCCTCAGGTGAATCTCTAGCTGTCAGGGTAAGTGGACGTATCTGGACAGTGTTGGCTGTGGTGATGATGTAAAGATTCACTGGTTGCTGAGAGTCACTCCAGATTTCCCTTTTGGAGCATTCAGAAGAGCAATAAATGAAGAATTCTGGTGGTTTTGGTTCTAATGGGGTTCCATCATATAAAGTAGAAGGAAAGGCTAAACAAGAACACGCCCCCCCCCCCCATTGCTCTGATATTTAATGCATACATTTCCTAATACGTTGCAATGTATCAAATATATCACAAGAAGTGTTCATAATTTTATTATGCTCAGAGGTGCTGACATCCTTGAATCCTAAAACAACTCCACTCTATTATTTAGGACTTTTAGGTGCAGCACCTTGGCACAGATTTAAGAGAGAAGTTCGGAAATGCAAAAAAAAAAAAAAACGTTTATAATCAACTGGGTGTAAGCAGCATTGGTCCGATGCTTCCGATCTGTTACCCACCACTTCAAGGACTGAGAACTGAGCGATCAAAGTTCTCAGTCTTCAGTTAACCGAGAGCCGGTGACTGACTCTAATCTGCCCCTCCAGCGCTCACTGGAGCTGGGCAATGGAGGGGGGCGTCAGTGGTTGGCTCAGCCTCTCAGTGTCACGCTGAGAGGCTGAGCCAGCTGCCCTTCCAGGCATCTGGATGGATCCCAACATTAACCACTTGCCGCCCGCCATATCGCAAAATGACGGCGGCAAAGTGGTTTCAATATCCTGAGCGGACGTTGCATGACGTCCAGCAGGATATCAAGCCGATGTGCGCCCCCAAGGGCGTGCATCGCGGCGATCGTTGTTGTGGCGCGTCAGTCTGACACACCGCAAAACACTGATCTAGGTAAAGAGTCTCTGATGGGGCTCTTTACCACGTGATCAGCCGTGTCCAATCATGGCTGATCACAGTGTAAACAGGAAGAGCCTTTGATTGTCTTCTCCTCACTCGCGTCTGTCAGATTTGCTGCTCCTCTGACAGGGGGGGGGGGGGGGGGGGGGGGGGGGGGGGGGGGGTCTGTGCTGGGTCAGTGCCCACAATGGGCATCACTGATTGGCATTATTGTTTTGCACTGATTGGCATCCATCCGTACCATCAATTAGTGTACATCAGTGCCCATTCGTGCCACCTATCAGGGCCACCTATGTGTACCCATCAGTGCTGCATATCAGTGCCACATATTAGCATGACCGCGCAATTGTCATTCAAAATGTGACAATGCTGAAAGCTGAAATTTGGTCTGGGCAGGAAGGTGTATAAGTGCCCTGTATTGAAGTGGTTAAAGTCGGGATCTCTCCAGAGTCAGGACCAGCTCTGTGACATCAGCCCCAGCGCTCACTGGAGCCCTGGGCTGTGGAGGGAGCAGGAGCGGCTGGCTCAGGCTCTTAGTGGCACACTGAGCCAGCTGTTAGTCCAGGCATCTGGGTGGATCTCGACTCTGCCCCCCCCCTCACTGTAGCACTGGGCTGTGGAGGAGGCAGGAGCGACTGGCTCAGTCTCCCAGTGGTTTGCTGAGGGGCGGAGCCAGCTGCCGGTTCAGGCATCTGCGTGGATCTTGACTGTAAAGTCGGGAGTTGTCCAGAGCCTGGGCTGGCTCAGTGACATCAACCAACAGTGGACTTTAGCCTGCTGTCGGCTGAAAATGGGTCACTGGAGTGCAGAACACTCTTGTGATCCCCAGGAGAAGTAGGAACTGTGGCGATACTTCTCCTTTTAACAGTAACTTAACTAAACTTACAAAAATACAAAATGTATTAAGGTTTAACATATGTAATCCCCACAGTACATATTCAACAATATGGCAATATAGTACTATAGTAGTAATATAGTACTATTCCCACTTCCAAAACTGGTCAATGCGTTTCGCAAGTTCCCTTGCTTCCTCATGACCATAGTTACATATATATATATATATATATATATATATATATATATATATATATATATATATATGTATCACACACACACACACATTATATATATATATATATATATATATATATATATATATATATATATATATATATATATATATATATATATATATATATATAATCTCCTATGTGATGATGGTAAACTACAGGGCACTGTATCTAAAACCATCCATCACTTTGCATCCCCCATAAATCTAAAGGAAATGGGGAGAAAGCCCCAGGGCTGATGACCTAAAAGATGGCAGAGAATTCCTTTCCACCAAAGGAATCCTAATGGCAGATGACAGAGGTAAAGCCCTGGGTGCTTCCTTCAAACATTTCCCAGGAAGTGGGGAATTCCCCATGTTGAACCTGTAATATACACCATACTTAACTTGCCGGAAAACCTGTTTTTAAACCTGTAGAATGGTAAATTTTTTTGTAAACTTAGTCGGATACTGTTAAAGTGGATGTAAACCCCCCAAATTTGATGTCATGATGTAGAGAATAAGATTTCCTTTCATTTGAGCCCAGTCTTGCCACACAGATTTACTCCAGCCCTGAGAAATCCTCTTTTATTGTTCAGTTAGAAATATCTTGACAAAGTGCTGAAAACTTTGTCAAAAACACCCCCTTGCTGTGAGTGACAGGTGATTTACATATCTCATGCACTAGCCTGAGACAGGCACATCCTGTGTAATTTATAAAAAGCGAGAAATCCACTCCTCCCCCACATAACAAATCCTGTGATCAATGTATCCTCAGACACACACACTGCACTATAACAATCATCAGATCACTGGATGTTCCACTCTGCCCAACTCTGACTACATACATCTCCCCTATATTCTTCTTGCTGTTCACTCAAATAAATTTATTTTCACTCTGATCTGTGGATCTGTGGTCTGTGCCTGTCTCTCAGGCTAGTGCATGAGATATGTAAATCACCTGTCACTCACAGCAAGGGGGCATTTTTGACAAAGATTTCAGCACTTTGTCAAGATCTTTCTAACTGAACAATAAAAGAGGATTTCTCAGGGCTGGAGTAAATCTGTGTGGCAAGACTGGGCTCAAATGAAAGGAAATCGTATTCTCTACATTAAGGCATCCATTTGGGTTTACATCCACTTTAAAGGATAAGGCCACCTTTTTTTTTTTTTTTTTTTTTTTTTTTAAATAAATGCACTTTATTAAGTGCACAGGTAAAATAATATGCATTATTTTTTTTTTTTTTCTTTAACCACTTCAGCCCCCGGAAGATTTGGATTCTGAATCACCAGAGCGTTTTTTGCGATACGGCACTGCAAATTAAAGCAATTTTTTTCTCAGTTTTAGGACGATTTGTATTCTTCTACATATTTATGTTAAAAAAAAAAAAACGCAATAAGCGAATATTGATTGGTTTGCAGAAAAGTTATAGCGTCTACAAAATAGGGGATAGTTGTATAGCATTTTTTCAGAATTTTTTTTATTTTTTTACTAGTAATGGCGGCGATCTTTTTTTTATTTTTTTATCGGGACTGCAACATTATGGCGGACACATTGGGCACATTTTTGGGACCATTGGCATTTATGCAGCGATCGGTGCTATAAAAATGCACTGATTACTGTAAAAATGTCACTGGCAGGGAAGGGGAAGGGGTTAACACTAGGGGGCGATCAAGGGGTTAACACTAGGGGGCGATCAAGGGGTTAACGGTGTTCCCTCTCTGTGTTTCTAACTGTGGGGGGAGGAGACTGACCTAGAGGAAGTGATGGATCGTGGTTCCTAGCCATTAGGAATTGTGCCATTGTGTAGAATCACAGCGGAAGCGGGTCACCGGCAGGGCGCGAGCGCCCACCCACCCAAACCCAGAAGTGTGAGATCATGTACTAGGTACGTGATCTGGCGCAGAGCGGTCGCCCCTGCCACCGTATATGTGCAGTGGGCGGTCGTTAAAGGGGTTGTAAAGGTAATTGTTTATTTTATTTTTTTTAAATAACATGTTATACTTACCTCCACTGTGCAGCTCGTTTTGCACAGAGTGGCCCGGAACCTGGTCTTCTGAGGTCCATCGGCAGCTGTCTCGGCTCCTCCCCCGCAAGTACTTCTCACCTTCATGCGAGCTCCCTCGCATGGTGAGGAGTGCTTGCGGGCGCGCTCCTGTGATACAGCCGGCGGCCATAGCCGCTCACTGTATCACTCCGCCCCCCCCCCCGGTGCGCCGCGTCATTGGATGTGATTGACAGCAGCGCGAGCCAATAGCGGCGCTGCTTTTCAATCCATCCACTGTAACCAATCAACGGCCAGGCTGAGCGGCGAAGAGGATGTCGGGGGTGAGCGCGGGGAACTTTCGAGGGGTCAGGTAAGTAAAACGGGGGGGGGGGGGGCCGGCATTGTCGGATGTTTTTTCACCTTAAGACATAGAATGCTTTAAGGTGAATTTTTTTTTTTTGACCTTTACAACCCCTTCAACTTTGTTCCAAGGTGCTGTAACTAAAAGCCTTATATAATAGTACTATATAATAGTAGAGTAGAGATACTGGAGGGGGCTCTTCCTAACAGAGACTCTCTAATGGACACTGAAAGGGGCACCTCTGTTTGAGCGAGACCCCCCTCTGGGTCCAATTAAATTCCTTTGTAGTCTGTAATGGGTTCTGAAGTGGGGGAGGGTCTCTCTCTAACGGAGGCTCTTCAATGGACACTGTTAGAGAGAGACCCCACCCTCCCGGTCCCATTAAAGTCCTTTGTAGTCTGTTAGAGAGAGACCCCCCTTGAGAACCCATTACAGACTACAAAGGACTTTAATGGGACCTGGAGAGAGGGTGGGGTCTCTCTCTAACAGTGTCCATTGAAGAGTCTCTGTTAGAGAGAGACCCCCCTTGAGAACCAGTTACAGAGACTCTTCAATGGACACTGTTAGAGAGAGACCCCACCCTCTCTCCAGGTCCCATTAAAGTCCTTTGTAGTCTGTAATGGGTTCTCAAGGGGGGGTCTCTCTCTAATAGAGACTCTCCAATGGACACTGTTAGAAAGAGACCCTCCAGGTCCCATTAGACTCTGTTGTAGTCTCTAATGGGGCCTGGAGGAGACACTTTGCAATGTAAATATCTTTTTGTTTTACAGCTTTTCTATTTGGTCACATGACCGCAAAGCTCTGGTGGGTGTGAAATCTCTCCCGGCCAATGCTTTAGCGATTTGGACGGCGGCGGGATGATGTCATGCTTTATAGGATTCAGTGGGATTGTCAGTCCTGTACAGAGACTGACTCATTGGAGCTATATGACATTATGATTTATTAGAAAATGTATGCATTGAATATCAGCGCAATGGTGGGTTATTGTTTATCCTTTCCTTCCGCTTTAACAGATTTCTCCTCTTCTTTTAAATACATCCAGTTATATCTTTTTGACAAGACAAACAAATTGTGTGATAACCCATCACAGCTTTTATTTTTTTATTTTATTTTAATTTTTTTTAAGGTATGCCTAAACTGTTTAAGGCTTACATCTCATTGATTGTCTGTTCAATGGGTGGTTAAAAAGTTGATTAAATGAATGATTTGCATTAGTTTGCTCTCATGGGCCGGGTTTCAATAATATCCACATGGGAGGTTATGCTCCAATCGTTCCTTTTTTTTTTTTTTTGTTTCTTTTTACATTTAAGAGCCAATCAGTTCAACTTAGAAAGCCAGGTTGTGTTTTTTTTTTAAATAAAAATTGTATTCGAAAACTGGATTTCAGACAAACTGCTAAAAACATATATGAAAAGTATACAGGGGGTCCCCGACTTAAGAACGCCTGACCTACGAACATCCCCTACTTACGAACCCGGCGCTGCGGGGACCCTCCGCCATTTTCCGCCGTTCTGCGCATGCGCGGCCATACGGAGCCTCGGAAAATGCCGGCAAACTTCGGAAATGTCCGTAATTTGCCGCGCATGCGCAGAACGACATTAGACGGAACATCGGAAATGTCCGTATTTGTCGGTCTGCGCATGCGCGGCCGACTTACGAACAATTCCGACATAACAGGCGGGCAGTCCCTAACGAGTTCGTAACTCGGGGACCCCCTGTACATTAAATCTGCTCTAAGGATTTGTATTTCTGTCCATCCAGTCCTAAAATTTACACAACTATGCCACACAGTACAGTCCTGTCTGGGAGGGGACCTAATCTTTCTCTATTGCAGTTTCACTCGCAGGTAGGTGGTCTTTAAAAGAGAAGTATGTTTTTTTTGTTTTTTTTTGTTGGGTGGATCGGGGCTGCTATGTGCAAAACCATTACACAGAGCAGGTAAGTATGACACTGTATTTAAACAAAAAAAAAAACACGAGACTTTAATATCACTTTAAAGAGGAAATCAACCCTGATGGGTTTTACTTCCTCTTTTGCTAGCTGCAAAGCCTGCAAAAGAAAAGCATAATACTAGCCCATTATGTGCCACTTACCTGCAAAAGAATCCAGCGACGTCCCCTGTGTGGGCAGCGTCCATCTTCTTGACCTCTTCCTTCGGGGCCTGCGAAACTCCGGCTCTATGATTCGCCGGAGCCGCATGACGTCACTCACGGAAGCCGCGACCTGCGGCATATGCTAGGGAAGAAATGACCTTTTAGTTTTGTTTCTTCCCCGCGCATGCGCCGTATTAATTTCCGGCGGACTACAAGTGAAATATCTCCTAAACGGCGCACGTTTTAGGAGATATTTCCACTACCTATGGGTAAGCTTTATTCTAGACTTGCCTATAGGTAAAAGTACAAAATGTGGGTTTACAACCACTTTTAAGGCTTGATGGTAAAGCATTTTTTTTTTTTTTTTATATGAATTTTACCTTGGCATACTTCATGGTGATACTATGTTTTTGTGGGCATTTGGTGCCTTGTTTATGGTCCTTACCACCATTTCAATATGCAGGTTATTGAACCACTAGTAGGATTCTACGTAAAGGGATCTGACTCAAAAATCTTGTGCTATTAATGGAATGGAGTCATAGAGATGGTCTCTAATGTATATATGTTGGGTTCCCCAAGATTCCCCGGTGTAATCCTCCTGACCCCAGTCATGGTCCTGCTTCATCCTCTTCTATGCTATCAGACACGGTTATCCCTAAACTGAAGGGTGGCAAGGTTTAGCATCGCAGTGACAGAGAACTGGTGAGGATATGAAGCAGGGCCACGACATGCCAACAGGCGGAGAGGTGGCACTAAATAGGGGAACATCAGGGACACTATTGGCCAAAACTTCATGGACGTCTGACCATAACACCTACCTATGTGACCAATAGCATGTGGTCAAAAAAAGCTCAAAATGACTGCGTTCCCGTAATTTTGGTGAAGTATACTGTATATACTCAAGTATAGGCCGACCCAAATATAAGCTGAGGCACCTAATTTTACCACAAAAAAATGGAAAAACGTATTGACTCGAGTATAAGCCTAGGGTGAGAAATGCGCAGCTACTGTAAGTGGAAAAGAGGGTCAAGAATTCCCATTTGCAGCCTCACTGTGCCCATTTGCAGCCATAGGTCCCCGAACTTCAAACTTGGTAGTTAAGGGTTCCTAGGTGCCCCCTAGCTGCAGCCAAAATGTGGGGTCTCTGGACCCAAAGGGTCCTGAAATAACAACATTGCTGCAGATGGACACAGTTGACTGACTTTGGGGCCCCGTATCTTGGGGCCACTTGGTGCTAGGAACCCCAAGTATGCAAACTTAGTCGAACTAGCACTATAACATATCCAAAGATGGGGTTCCTATTATCAAGTGGCCCCGAGATACGGGGCACCAAAGTTCGGAAAATGTCATTCTCTGCTGCAGAAAAGTGCTTGACATTTTCCGAACCGACTTTGGGGCCCCATATCTCTGGGCCACTTAGTGCTAGGAACCCCATCTTGTTGTAGTGTTGGTTCCACTTGGGTTGCACACCAAATTTGGGGTTCCTAGCACCAAGAGGCCCCGAGATACGGGACCCCAAAGTCGGATCGGAAAATGTCATTCTCTGCTGCAGAAAAGTGCTTGACTCAAGTATAAGCCGAGGGGGACACTTTCAGTGCTGAAAAACTTGGCTTATACTTGAGTATATACGGTACTTGGAATTTTGCAGCATACGAAGTCTGTTAATGCACTTCCAATTTTTTTGTAACAGTTTTGGAAAGGCCCATTTCTGTTCCAACTCAACTGTGCCCTTGTGCAGATCCATAAAGACATGGTCTATATTACGAGTTTGGTGTAGAGGAACCTGAGTGGCCTTCACAGAGCCCTGACCTCATCCCTACTTTTAAGCGGAAGTAAACCCATCGATTTAACAGTTTAAAAAAAAAAAAGGCATGCCGGGAATGCTAACTGCACATTGGCTGTGCTCTCAACCAAACAGTCAAACCATCCAATGGCTGGTGTCATAACGGATCACATGTGCAGCACCGTGGCAGTTGAAGATTAAACAGAGGCAAAGATGGCAGCTTCCTTGGCTGAAAACGATAGGGGGGTTTACTTCCACTTTAAAGGGGCTCTAAAGGTTCGTGTTCTATTTTCTAAATGGGTTCCTTTAAGCTAGTGCATTGTTGGTTCACTTACCTTTTCCTTCGATTTCCCTTCTAAATGTTTTTTTTCTTTGTCTGAATTTCTCACTTCCTGTTCCTCCTCGGTAAGCTGTTCTGGCTGACTAAACACCGCTCGGATGATGGTGTGAAGTTTACTGAGGCGAAACAGGAAGTGAGAAATTCAGACAAAGGGAAAAAAAACATTTAGAAGGGAAATCGAAGGAAAAGGTAAGTGAACCAACAATGCACTAGCTTAACCACTTCAGCCCCCGGACCAATTTGCAGCCAAAGGACCAGGCCCCCTTTTGCGATTCGGCGCTGTGTCGCTTTAACTGACAATTGCGCGGTCGTGCGACGTGGCTCCCGAACAAAATTGGCGTCCTTTTTTTTTCCCCCCCCCACAAATAGAGCTTTCTTTTGGTGGTATTTGATCACCTCTGCGTTTTTTTTTGTTTTTTTTGCTCTATAAACAAAAATAGAGCGACAATTTTGAAAAAAAATCTATTTTTTACTTTTTGCTACAATAAATATACCCCAAAAATATATATATATATAAAAAAAAAAATATATATTTTTCCTCAGTTTAGGCCGATACGTATTCTTCTACATACTTTTGGTAAAAGAAAATTGCAATTGGCGATTTATTGATTAGTTTGCGAAGAAGTTATAGCGTTTACAAAATAGAGGATCGTTTTTATTAATATATATATTTTTTATTTTTTTTACTAGTAATGGCGACGATCAGCGTTTTTTTTTTTTTTTTAATTTATTTATTTATTTTTTTTTATTGTGACTGCGACATTATAGCGGACACATCGGACATTTTTGACACATTTTTGGGACCATTGTCATTTATACAGCAATCAGTGCTATTTTTTTTTTTTCTTTTTTTTTTTTTTTTCCACTTCAGAAAGAATATTCGTGGGTGAGTGTCAGCTATGCCCGCATCTCCATCCCTCTAATTGTCTTAGCATCATTAGTGGCTTGTTTCATTCTCCCCTTTTTTTTTTTTTTCCCCCTGGGGTTGGAGGGGAATAGGGGTCCTGAGTCGGGCATCCATAAAGTTTACAAAGCCCAAAAATACATATATACATCCGAAATCCCACCCAGCCTCCACTCCCCCTCCGCTTCCTTTATCCTAAATCCCGTTCCATCACTCTTCCAGTTAACCCCCCTGGGGGTTTTTATTTTTATTTCCCCCCCCCCCGCCCTCCCCGTCCCCGTCCGCTGTTTTGCTGTTGTAAGGTGGCCCTTTCTCCTCAGTGTCTTCTCCTGCCCTTAGGGTTTGCCTTTCCATGGCTAGATCTCTTTTCTGCTTCGCCCCCCAGGGATCATCGGTTGTCACGGCTGCACTCGCAAAGCCTCCCTGTAGCTCCAAGACCTCTTGAATTTTCTCGCTATTTAAATGCACTGATTCCTGTGTAAATGACAGTGGCAGTGAAGGAGTTAACCACTAGGCGGGGAGGAGTTAGTGTGACGTGTGTGTGTGTTTTTTTTTTTTACTGTAGGGGGCGTGGCTTGACATTTGACATCACTGATCGTCTTTCCCGATGACAGGGAACAGCCGATCAGTGACAGTGTCACTAGGAAGCGCGGGGAGAGGTTTGCTTACACAGATCTCTCCCCGTTCTTCAGCTCTGTGACCCGATCGCGGGACACCGGCGGCGATCGGGTCCGCTGGTCCCGCAGCTCAGGACCAGGTCACGCGTGACCCACGGCTGGGCTCTTAAGAGACGCGTACAGGTACGTGATTGTGCCCAGCTGTGCCATTCTGCCAATGTATATCGGCGTGAGTTGGTCCTTAAGCGGTTAAAGGAACCTATTTAGAAAATTAAAAAACGAACCTTTACAACCCCTTTAACACCTCTGATATGAACTGGAATGCTGATTCCACGCCACGTCTTCTCATACCTGACATCACAAATGCTTTTTTTTTTTTGCCAAATGGGCACAAATTCCCACAGACACACTGCAATATTTTGTGGTAAGTCTCACAAGGAGAACAGGAGAAAGGGTAACTCCATAGAGATACACATGGTTTTGGGATTGGATATTGCAACAAGGTCAGTATAGGTGTGACGGTGGTCGGGTCTCCAGATACATTTTGGCCATATAGTGTATTTAAAAAAATAAAAATGAAATGCTTGTGACGGGTTCTATTTAGGATGTGGGCATAGCTAATCCTGGCAATGATATCCTTAAGTTTTTTAATTTGAAGGCAGTTGAGTGAATTCTGTTGTAAGAACATCATCTCTCCTGTACTGTAGATACATGTAGTATTTTGAACGTTGTTGCCTCTTCTTGCTCTTGGTGCAGTTTTATCGGTTTAAGACGATTGACTCAAGGAAATGTATATACCGTATATACTCGAGTATAAGCCGAGACACCTAATTTTACCACAAAAAACTGGGAAAACTTATTGACTCGAGTATAAGCCTAGGGTGAGAAATGCGCAGCTACTGGAAGTGGAAAAGAGGGTCAACAATGCCCATTTGCAGCCTCACTGTGCCCATTTGCAGCCTCACTGTGCCCATTTGCAGCCATAGGTCCCCCAAACTTCAAACTTGATAGTTGAGGGTTCCTAGATGCTCCCTAGCTGCAGCCAAAAGGGTCCCGAAATGACATTGCTGCAGATGGACACAGTTGACCGACTTTGGGGCCCTGTATCTCAGGGCCTTTTGGTGCTAGGAACCCCAAATTTGGTGTGCAAACCCAGTGTAACCAACACTACAACATATCCTATTTGGGGTTCCTAGCACCAAGTGGCCCCGAGATACAGGGCCCCAAAATCGGTCAACTGTGTCCATCTGCAGCAATGTAATTTCGGGTCCAGAGACCCCAAATTTTGGCTGCAGCTAGGGGGCCTCTAGGAACCCTTAACGACAGAGTTTGAAGTTCAGGGGACCTATGGCTGCAAATGGGCACAGTGAGGCATGCAAATGGGCACAGTGAGGCATGCAAATGGGCACAGTGAGGCTTGCAAATGGGCACAGTGAGGCTTGCAAATGGGCACAGTGAGGCTTGCAAATGGGCACAGTGAGGCTTGCAAATGGGCATTGTTGACTCTCTTTTCCACTTACAGTAGCTGCACATTTCTCACCCTAGGCTTATACTAGTCTATTCATTTTCCCAGTTTTTTTGTGGTAAAATTAGGTGCCTCTGCTTATATTCGGGTCGGCTTATACTCGAGTATATACGGTAATCTTCCACCAGTGGGGGGGGGGAGGGGACAAGGGCCACAGGCAGCACTGGAGGACCTAGCAGGAGATCCAACCCTATCTTACTTGGCCAAGAACTATGAAAAAAGTTTGGGTGGAGTTCAAATTTAGTACTTAAAAAGTATATAAAAAGCAAATGTAAGATAAACAGCCGTAACACACGATATATATATGTAATTATATATATATATATATATATATATATATATATATATATATATATATATATATATATATATATATATATATATATATATATATATATATATATTATTTTTTTTTTTTTTTTTTTTTTTTAATTGTACAGAAGTCTGATTAGCATGGGTGAGTGTTACTGTTGTGAAAGAGGTCCTTGTCCTCAAAGTTTTTCTAGGCTTCTCTGTCTGGCAGCTGAAGTTTTAAGTGGCTTTCAACTTTTCCTGTCAAGGGTCAAGCACGGTCCCACCTTCTAAGTCCCCTGTATGCTTCTTTAATATAATAGGTGGCCTAACTAATCAACTTAAAAGAAAACCTATTCGCCTATGCAGTCATGGGGCCCCAGTAGGTATTAATAAAATGGTACAGCTTTTTAAAGCATTTATTTTATTTCATACCTTTTGTAGGCCTTTTGGGTTTCCTCCAGAAGTCTGGCCAAGTACCGTATATACTCGAGTATAAGCCGACCCGAATATAAGCTGAGGCACCTAATTTTACCACAAAAAAACTGGGAAAACGTATTGACTGGAGTATAAGCCTAGGGTGAGAAATGCGCAGCTACTGTAAGTGGAAAAGAGGCTCAACAATGCCCATTTGCAGCCTCACTGTGCCCATTTGCAGCCATAGGTCCCCTAAACTATTGGTAGTTAAGGGTTCCTAGATGCCCCCTAGCTGCAGCCAAAATTTGGGGTCTCTGGACCCAAGAGGGTCAATAATGCCCATTTGCAGCCTCACTGTGCCCATTTGCAGCCATAGGTCCCCTGAACTTCAAACTTGGTAGTTAAGGGTTCCTAGGTCCCGAAATGACATTGCTGCAGATGGACACAGTTGACCAAATTTGGGGCCCTGTATCTCGGGGCCACTTGGTGCTAGGAACCCCAAGTTTGGATATGTTGTAGTGTTGGTTCCACTGGGTTTGCACATCACATTTGGGGTTCCTAGCACCAAGTGGCCCCGAGATATGGGGCCCCAAAGTCGGGTCGGAAAATGTAAAGCGCTTTTCTGCAGCAGAGAATGACATTTTCCGAACCGACTTTGGGGCCCCGTATCTCGGGGCCACTTGATGCTAGGAACCCCACATTTGGATATGTAGTGTTGGCTCCACTGGGGTTGCACACCAACTTTGGGGTTTCTAGCACCAAGTGACCCGGAGGTACGGGGCCCCAAAGTCGTGTCGGGAAATGTCATTCTCTGCTACATGCAGAAAAGTGCTTGACTCCAGTATAAGCCGAGGGGGGCACTTTCAGCACAAAAAAAATGCTGAAAAACTCGGTTTATACTCGAGTATATACGGTAACTCCCACATCCTGCCTTTTTGTTGGTTTTCACTCCTGTATTGTTGGGAGTGAGCATCCATTGGATCTCCTCTCACTTCCTGCTGTGTCTCTGGCACAGGAAGTGAAGGGAAATCTTCCTGACATGACACCAAACAAATACCTTGATGGGTCTCGACTGTCCCCCACTCTGTACAAAACATAAAACGTTTAGGCTTTATATAGACTTTTAAGAATTTATACTAATATTTAAGTAAAAGAGTGTTTGTTTGACTCTTCAGTACAGACTTTGCTGCTTTTGGAATGATATCCTCATACACCTATTCACGTCCAGATGGAAACTTTTTTTCATATCACCCATTCATGATCTGCAATGTGAAAATCTTCATGGTTCATTGCTTGTATAATACGTCTTTTTCACTTCTCAGCTTCCTACTGAGAACACAAAAATCATGTGAACAGTTTATTATAAATGTTTAATTCTATTACAGAGAGACCGGATGTTCTTTTATTGAATAAAAAGAGAATTTCAGAAGATTGGTCTCCTGGTTTTCTTTTGTGGATGTTCTCTGCACAATTCTGCGTTCTGCCCCTTTCCCCGCGGGGCGGATTCTGTTTTCCGATCAGCAGGGGATCCGCTCACAGCCCCCCCTGCTGGTCAGAGCAAAGCTGGTGGATGACGCATGCGTGTCTGTTTGGTTTTTGCAGAGTGGACACCGAGAGAGAGAGAGAGGAGAGCCACGCTCTGATCTATGAAAAAAATGTATAGAACGGCAATTTTGTGAGCCACATCCAGTACAGGGGGTCCCCGACTTACGAACACCCGACCTACGAACAACCCCTACTTACGAACGGGGTGCTGCGGGGACCCTCCGCCATTTTTCGCTCTTTTTTGGCCGTTCTGCGCATGCGCGGCCATACGGAGCTTCGGAAAATGCCGGAAATGTCCGTAATTTGCCGCGCATGCGCAGAACGGCAATAGACGGAACATCGGAAATGTCCGGAAATCTCCATATTTGTCGGTCTGCGCATGCGCGGCCGACTTACGAACGTTTCCGACTTCCGTACAGGCGGGCAGTCCCTAACGAGTTTGTAACTCGGGGACCCCCTGTATTTGAGAACTAGCAAGAGAGGACCCCTAGTGGTGGACTTTAAAGGCACGTACAATAAGTAGAAATATATAGAATATAAAAATGTATTATAAATGTCAAAAACATATAGAACAGAAAGATGTATTAAACAGCATGGTTATATATATATATATATATATATATATATATATATATATATATATATATATATATGTGTGTGTATATATACAATACAGTAATGCTTTGGCACCCTACGCGTTTCGGAGCGCTCACGTCTAGGGCTGCAACTAACGATTATTTTCATAATCGATTAGTTGGCCGACTTATTGTTTAGATTAATCGGTTAATAACCATAAAAAAGGTGTGGTGTATAATTTAGTTAATATGTAAAGTTTAAAAAAAAAAGGCATTTTCTTCTTAAATATCTCTATGCAGTGATAACTATAAATAACCAACTATATGGTTAGGGAGCAAAATATCTAATCCACTCTGAGAATAACAGACAGAAGAGATATACTGTATATACACTATTAGAGGAGATATGCTGTATATACCCGACCCTTTCCAAATACGCAGCGGCTGAAAAAAGCCTAGATGTGAACGTGTCCCATAGGAAACCATGTAAATGAACTGCAGTGCGTTTCTGCAAAAAGCACCAAAAAACACATAGGTGTGAACCAGGCCTGAGACATTTAGTAACATATAACGGGGTTAAAAAAATTTAAAATTAGCCCATAATAGTACACAAAAAAGGAGATAATCACTACTGTAAGGGGTTCATTTTTTTACTGTAGAACTGTGAAAGTAATATTTACAGTAGCGATTATTTGCTCTTTTTGTACTATAAAGGGCTCATTTTAGTTTTTTTTTAATCCCATTATGTTACTGGCCGATTAATCGATTATGAAAATAGTAATAGATTCATTTCATAATCGATTAGTTGTTTCAGCCCTACTCACGTCTCCTTCCTCAGGGGTGAGTGTTTTAGCAAAAAGCGTTTCTATTCAAGAAACAAATATTAGAACATAAGAACAGTTATATATATATATCCACATAGATTGTGCAAATTTCTATAATTGCACTTATGTATTCAGGGTGGAGTATTAAAGAGACATTCCATGATGTTTATAATTAAAAGCAACAGAACAAGACAGGCATGTCGAAATGGTTTCTTGACTTCAAAAGCTCCCAAAGTAATTTGTATAACATCTAATCCAGGAACACCTTTTAGATGTTGTGCTCCAGGTGTAAAGGGCCCACCATTCCTCTGACCCCACTAAATGGGCATGGAAAAGATCAGAGTAAACGCTGGGGCAGGGCAGTCGGTCCTGTGAATCATAAAACCAATACATACTGCCCCCCCCATTTTTTTTTTATACATCTAAAGGTGTTCCGGAATGTCTGTTTAATACTCCACCCTAAATACGTAAGTGCAATGTATAGAAATTCGCACAATCTTATGTGGATATATATAACTGTTCTTATGTTCTAATATTTGTTATTTGTTTCTTGAATAGAAGCGCTTTTTGCTAAAACACTCACCCCTGAGGAAGGAGACGTGAGCGCTCCGAAACGCGTAGGGTGCTAAAGCATTACGGATCACTGTATTGTATTAAACAGCATGGTTATCAATATATATACAATACAGTGATCCGTAATGCTTTAGTACCCTAAACGTCTCCTTCCTCAGGCTTCCCCTGCCCCAGTGTTTCCTCTGATCTTTTCCATGCCCATTTAGTGGGGTCAGAGGAATGGTGGGCCCTTTACACCTGGAGCACAACATCTAAAGGTGTTCTGGTTTAGATGTTAAACACCAATTACTTTGGGAGCTTTTGAAATCAAGAAACCATTCGACATGTTTTGTTCTGTTGCCTTTAATTATAAACATCATGGAATGTCTGTTTAATACTCCACCCTAAATACGTAAGTGCAATGTATAGAAATTCACACAATCTATATAACTGTTCTAATATTTGTTTCATGAATAGAAGCGCTTTTTGCTAAAACACTCACCCCTGAGGAAGGAGACATGAGCGCACCGAAACGCGTAGGGTGCTAAAGCATTACTGATCACTGTATTGTATATATATTGATAACCATGCTTTTTAATGCATCTTTCTGTTCTATATGTTTTTATGACATTTATAATTAATAAATTTTTTATATTCTATAGATTTCTACTTATTGTGTGTGCCTTTAAAGTCTGCCCGCTCTCATCTATGGGCAGCCGGGAGAAAATTTACTATGCTGTCCATTTAAACCCGGCTACCCTCCGAGTCGATCCGCCTATACAGAAGAGGATGGATACCCTTTTATTATTTATTAGTGGACTGGATTGGACCCGGAGGCCGGCAGGTGTTAACGAACACAAGACCATTTACACCCACCTGTCCATAGGAAATGCATGTTTTTTCCGATCAGGTCCACCTGAAAAACTGCCAGGCAGACCTGATCGGATCGACCGTGGGAAAGGGACCTTAGAAAGTCAACCAATTAACGGAATCCAAAAATTGAAATTTGTATTATTATGGGGAACATCTAGATATTAATTTATAATTTCACCTAAGCATGAGTCCAAGAAGTGTACCGTATATACTCGAGTATAAGCCGACCCGAATATAAGCTGAGGCACCTAATTTTACCACAAACAACTGGGAAAACGTATTGACTCGAGTATAAGCCTAGGGTGAGAAATGCGCAGCTACTGTAAGTGGAAAAGAGGGTCAACAATGCCCATTTGCAGCCTCACTGTGCCCATTTGCATGCCTCAATGTGCCCATTTGCAGCCATAGGTCCCCCAAACTATTGGTAGTTAAGGGTTCCTAGATGTCCCCTAGCTGCAGCCAAAATTTGGGGTCTCTGGACCCAAAGGGTCCCGAAATGACATTGCTGCAGATGGACACAGTTGACCGACTTTGGGGCCCCGTATCTCAGGGTCACTTGGAGCTAGGAACCCCATCTTTGGATATGTTGTAGTTCTTGTTCCACTGGGTTTGGGGTTCCTAGAACCAAGTGTCCCTGAGATATGGGGCCCCAAAGTCGGGTCGGAAAATGTCAAGCACTTTTCTGCAGCAGAGAATGACATTTTCTGAACCACCTTTGGGGCCCCGTATCTCGGGGCTGCTTAGTGCTAGGAACCCCATCTTTGGATATGTTGTAGTGCTAGGTCCACTGGGTTGGGGTTCCTAGCACCAAGTGGCCCTGAGATACGGGGCCCCAAATTCGGGTGGGAAAATTTAATTTTCTGCTGCAGAAAAGTGCTTGACTCGAGTATAAGCCGAGGGGGGCAAACTCGGCTTATACTAGAGTATATACGGTACCCTTTTGTCTTGAATTCCTCCTGAAAGATATCCGTGCACTTACTGGGATGTCCAGATGTCTACTCTGGTGTTCCCTGAGAAGTGCCATTGATGTTGATGAATATAATTTGAGCTTGGGTTGACCACTCTGAATAAGGGGGTCACTGTTGTCTGGTAAGCCCGCACCTTTATCATTCTTGGTGTTGGTGGATGATGCTGGCACTTCTTGTGAATAATAAATAATTTGAATTGAACGGGACTTATCTTTGCATGGACACTGTTTTCACATTTAGTTAACATTTGTATTTATAATTTGCATTTTTGTTAAATATTTTTATGTATGATGAATTCAAATAAATTATTTTTTTTTGGAACTTTAACGCAACACGTTTCTTTTATATTTTGACATTAGAAGGGATATCTTCCTTTTGTGTCTGCAGCTTCGCTAAATTTGTGTACTATCGTGGTTTCCAGTTATTTTCCCATGGGCTGTAAAGCCTCGTACACACGGTACGATTGTTGGCCAACCGAGCGTCTGATTTTTATCAAAAAGGGCGTGTGCCATGATCCTGTCTTGCATACTAACGGTACACAATTTTCGTTCCACAAACACGAACGTAGTGACATACTATGAGGAATTTCAGCTGTTGAGCGCCACCCTTTGGGCCCCTTCTGCTAATTTCGTGTTTGGTGAGCATTGATTCCGAGCTTACGTGTTTTTGTTCTTTCGACTTTTGTGTGACGGATTTGTGTACTGACCATACGAAAATCTGACGTCCAAACCGTTGTCTGCCGAAAATTTACTTGCCTGTCATCCAACATTTGTTGGCCGAGAATTGGGCAACATTTGTCAAAAGGAGCGTAAGATTTTAGGACAACAGTCTGTCAACAGACAATCCCCTTCCAACAATCTTACCGTGTTTACGGAGGCATTAGGCTCCGTTCACCTATGCAGTTTGCTTTTTGATTGTTTTTTTGATGCATTTTTGCACGTCATTTTACCTTTTTTTGTTTTAAAAAAACAAAAACAAATTTTTATTGAGTTTTGCCAGAAAGATTAGGATGCAGAATAACAAAAATGCACAGGTAAACATGGTGTTCATGTCTGGTGCAAACATCAGGAACAGGTCTAACAAAGTCAAACTAAAAGCAGTATACACAAGCCGGATACGTAGCACTCCATCAAAAGCACATAGGTCCTCCACCTGTCTACAAACCTTCGTCAACACGGGCGTGGGTGACACGGGTGAAATGGACCTGAATACACTATATGTCAGCCCTCAAAAATTCCACTCGCCTGCTCGCATTTTGCGAGTGGATTTTGAGGGCTGGCGAGCTATGGCTGCTTGGGAGCAGGGTGGCGAGCACCACCGGCAACCTGGGTAGAATGGGAGTCCTTATCCCAGCGATCGCGGAGGGGAAGAGAGCCGTCCAGATGATCAGAGCGCAGCGCAAGGAACGCAACGATAACGGCTTTCATTTCACATTGCCTTGTTCCCCGCTGCTCGCTGTCAGATACAGCCCCGCCCCCTGGTCCCGGGACTTTGATAGCTCACCTGTCCAATCCCGGGACGGGTGATCTGTCAATCAAAGTTCTCCAGCCAAGGGGTGGGGCTGTATATGACGTTGAGCGGTGGGAACACAACAATTGTAATGAAAGCTGTTATTGCTGTGTTCCCTGCGCTCTGATCATCCGGGCGGCTCTCCTGTTCCTCTCCTCCCCTGCACAGGTAGGCTGCATGGTGGACACAGGCTGCATTGGTGGGCAGAGGCAGCCTGCATTGGTAGGCACGTATAAAGTTGTTAAATGTTTTATGCAGACGTTACAAAAATAAATATTAACCACTTCAGCCCCGGACCAATTGGCAGCCAAAGGACCAGGCCCCTTTTTGCGATTCGGCACTGCGTCGTTTTAACTGACAATTGTGCGGTCGTGCGACGTGGCTCCAAAACAAAATTGGCGTCCTTTTTTTCCCCACAAATAGAGCTTTCTTTTGGTGGTATTTGATCGCCCCTGCGGTTTTTATTTTTTGCGCTATAAACAAAAATAGAGCGACAATTTTGAAAAAAAATGCAACATTTTTTGCTATAAGAAATATCCCCAAAAAATATATAAAAAAACTTTTTTTTTTCTCAGTTTAGGCCGATACGTATTCTTCTACATATTTTTGGTAAAAAAAAAATCGCAATTAGCGATTATTGATTGGTTTGCGCAAAAGTTATAGCGTTTACAAAATAGGGGATAGTTTTATAGCATTTTTTTATTAATATTTTTTTTTTTTACTAGTAATGGCGGCGATCAGCGATTTTTTTTTTTTTTTTTTTTTTTTTTTGTGACTGCGACATTATGGCGGACACATCGGCCATTTTTGACACATTTTTGGGACCATTGTCATTTATACAGCAATCAATGCTATTTAAATGCATTAATTCCTGTATAAATGACAGTTGTAGTGAAAGAGTTAACCACTAGGGGGAGGGGAGGGTTTATGGGCTGTGACGTGTGTGTGTTTTTTTTTACATTAGGGGGCGGGGCTGACGTCTGACATCATTGATCGGCTTTCCCGATGACCGGGAACAGCCAATCAATGACAGGCAGAGTAGGAAGCACGGGGAGAGGTTTGTTTACTCTCCCCGTTCTTCAGCTCCGTAACCCGCTCGCGGGACACCAGCGGCGATCGGGTCCGCTGGTCCCGCGGCCGGGGTCACGGAGCTCCTGACCGGGTCACGAGCGTGACCCACGGGCAGGCAATTAAAGGGGACGTACAGGTACGTGCTTTTGCCTGCCCGTGCCATTCTGTAGACGTATATCTACATGAGGCGGTCGGGAAGCGGTTAAGTGTCATTTCATGAGATAATTTATGAGGGCAGGTTTAGGGGTGGAATTGGGGTAGGGGTTGGGTGGGGCAACTGGTGGCGAGTAACCCTTGAGGCCTGGCTAGTAGCTCAGGACTTAAAATTTTGAGCCCTGGTACATGTCACAACATTATCAACATACCTGGGCAGACCTGAAGTCTATAAGGGCTATACAATGGCGTTTATCATTTTTTATGCTTTTTTTTTTGGCCAGATTGTTGGGCCAGTGAAAAAATGCAAATTGCGGCAAAAATGCACTACATGCTTTTCTGCAGCTTCTCCATTGAAATCCGTTGTGACAAAAAAAGCAAAAAAAAAAAGTTCCTGACCCTTACCAAAAACGCAGTGGCTGAAAAAAAAAAGCATAGATGTAAATGTGTCCCATAGGAAACCATGTTAATTGAATTGTAGTGCGTTTTCTGCACAAAGTGCCAAAAAAAAAAAACACATAGGTGTGAACCAGGCCTAAGGGTGCCTAGGCACTCCCATACCTACAGTTTCATAGCTGTATATCTAAGGCACTACTGCCTATGACTGCTAGTCCCAGGAGATTTGGTGATGTCAATACTGTGCTCCTCAGTGGTTTCTCCAAGATGGCGCCACCACACGGAGACAGTGCAAAACAAGGAATTGTCAGTAATTTATACTTTTTTTTTTTTTTTTTTTTAATGCGCCCCGTACCCGCATTTGTCAGTTATACCCGCATATGTAAACGGTGTTCAAATCACACATGTGAGGTATCGCCACGATCATCAGAGGAAGAGCAATAATAATTCCAGCACCAGACCTCCTCTAGAACTCTAACCTGGTAACCTCAGATTTTTTTTTTTAAAGCGTTGAATATGGAGATTTTTAGGTACCGTATTTTGTCCCCATTCTACGAGTGCGCGCAATTTCAAAGTATGACATGTTAGCAATCTATTTCCACGAGCTGGTCTAGGAGGAGGGCGGGAGTTGTCACAGCGCGGTCGAAGGTTATATATATATATATATATATATATATATATATACACACGCACGCACGCACACACACACGCGCGCGCGCACAGTGGGGGAAATCGGTATCGGGAGCATTTGGGCAAGTACCGATTCTCGCGCAAATGCTTGGTATCAGCACCGATACCAGTATCTGCGCATCCCTAGTTGACAGATCCTACAGTGCACAACACCAGCTGGCAGCTATGCAAAGATAACATGGCGTACGTCTGTGCTGGACAAGACATTTTTTTTTTTTTTTTAGCACTTTCCATACTATAGTATAGTAGTGCTTCTAGGAACAAGTAAAGAGGTAAATGATATGGCACACAGCAGTAAGAAAAAGTGTAGATTTGGTGGTCTTCATCCAGCCCTCTATATGGAAGGTCATCGAGGCCGGTTGTTCTGGGGTATCTTTAACCGCTTCCCGACCGGCCACTGCATATATACGTCAGCAGAATGGCACGGGCAGGCAGAATCACGTACCTGTACGTGATCGTGCATGTGCCTGCCCGTGGGTCGCGCGCGCCGCTAGCGGCGCGCTCGCGACCCGGTCGGGAGCTCCGTGACCCCGGCCGCGGGACCAGCGGACCCGATCGCCGCTGGTATCCCGCGATCGGGTTACGGAGCGGAAGAACGGGGAGAGGTCTATGTAAACAAACCTCTCCCCGCGCTTCCTACACTGACTGTCAGTGATCGGCGGTTCCCTGTCATCGGGAACGCCGATCAATGACGTCAGACGTACAGCCACGCCCCCCTACAGTAAACACAACACATCACGTCACACTGACTCCTCCCCGCCCCCTTGTGGTTAACCCCCTAACTACAACTGTCATTTACATAGGAATCAGTGCTATTTAAATAGCACTAATTTCTGTATAAATGACAAATGTCCCAAAAATGTGTCAAAAATGTCCGATGTGTCCGCCAAAATGTCGCAGTCACAATAAAAATCGCTGATCGCCGCCATTACTAATAAAAAAAAAAAATATTAATAAAAATGCTATAAAACTATCCCCTATTTTGTAAACGCTATAACTTTTGCGCAAACTAATCAATAATCGCTAATTGCGATTTTTTTTACCAAAAATATGTAGAAGAATACGTATCGGCCTAAACTGAGGAAAAAAAATGTTTTTTTTTATATATTTTTTGGGGATATTTATTATAGCAAAAAGTAAAAAATATTGCATTTTTTTCAAAATTGTCGCTCTATTTTTGTTTATAGCGCAAAAAATAAAAACCGCAGGGGCGATCAAATACCACCAAAAGAAAGCTCTATTTGTGGGAAAAAAAGGACGCCAATTTTGTTTTGGAGCCACGTCGCATGACCGCGCAATTGTTAGTTAAAGCGACGCAGTGCCGAATTGCAAAAAGGGGCCTGGTCCTTTGGCTGCCAATTGGTCCGGGGCTGAAGTGGTTAAAGAAGCCACAAAAGCAGTCATTGGCCTTTCGCAGACCACGTGGCAGTGTGGATCACCACCAAACTCACCTGGACATGCCATTGGAGGGCCAGTAGGAGTGAGTTTCAGCCATAACATCCAAGACATTCACTAATGGGAAGATGTTTACCTGTTGGTATTTGTAGGATTCTGAAATGTATCTCATGCCCCCAATATTCACACTGTTGTATCTCCAGTATTGTTGGATGCCCGGTCCTCCTCTGCAGGCTGTGACCCCTACATCACTGATGGACACAGTGTTAACGTGGCGCTGATGGATGGAACCACAGAACCCCAGTATAGGACCAAGCATCTGAAATCCCTGGAAGTGTTGGATGCTGAGGACACTTATTGGGTCTCCAGCCTAAGATGCAATAATGTGAAAGTGCCAGTGAAAATTCTTTATATGTTATGTTTGGTTATGATCCTCCATGTAATGCCACACCACCACCACATGTCACGTAAGCACTTACTAGAGAACTATGACCCCCCTCCAATGTCTGAGTGAAGACAACACCTATCAAAGGCTCCACTGCTTTTAATAAACATCCAACTTGACTGGTACACAGAAGAAATTGGGAATTTATTTATTACAGGTATTTATATAGTGCCAACAATTTACGCAGCGCTCTACATATATATTGTAAATTCACATCAGTCCCTGCCCTCAAGGAGCTTACAGTCTAAGGTCCCTAACTCTCATTCATACATGCAATTCAGCTGGAGCTAATCACCCTACCAGCTTTGTCTTTGGAGTGTGGAAGGAAACCCATACAGTCACAGGGAGAGGTTGTGCCACGGTTGAGAGTCGAACTGACAACCCTAGTCCACCTAACCCTATTTTGATTAAAAAACAGTTAAAGTTGCTCATGTTTGTAAAGTTGAAATTGAGCTATTTAGCTGAAACAGTCCTAATCCCAATCGGCAGTGTGCGTCGTGGTGATGTCAGTGTGTCTGGCTCCTTCCTATGCGTTTCGTCAGCATATGATGTCATCATGGGTCATAGTCTGCTTTATGCAATGATATTCCACAGAAACTTCACTTTCCTCCTCTTCTTGTAATTACCGCCAGCATCTTAGACTCCTCCCCTAGTTCTGGTGCTGTGCCGAGCTTGTGCGTCCCTAGACGCGCACAGCAGTGGTAAGCAACTCCTGTGGCTCTGTTGCCCTCAGTTTCTCCTGTGAAAGCAGGAAGTGAAGGGAACATTGCTGGAGACAGTGGTGGAGGGCTTGCCAGGTAAGTGTTTTAGGGTCAGAGGGCAGTAGGACAGGTAGTGGGGCATTTTCTACCTCAATGCAGAGAATGCATTAAGGTAAAAAACAGACTTTAGTGCTACTTTACATTGCCTCAACAACCTCGCCAGTGGGGCCCTCTTCCATTTCGGGCCCTACAGCAGCTATGTGGGCTGCTATGGCTATAATTACCCTATTCAATTAGATGATGAATGTTGAACATTGCAACGAACATGTGACGAACTGCTAACAGAAAAAGGTTTTGGCTAGAGATCCGGTACAACATACTAATTTACTGGAAGACAATTCCACAAATAGAAAGGCGTCACCTCCTATTATAAATAATGCTGAATGGGTCACCCCATAACTGAAATGTAGGATTGCTCTTGCCCCATATGTGGGGTAACTAGGTGTTAGAGCGGAACTGGTTATAAATGATCCTTGTTGACTGATGCCTCCTGAGATAAGGCGGAGATTACCCTATAGAAAGACACAACTGGCTGTCTAATGCAAGTCCATAATATTACTAGCAGCTAGAGGCGTGTTTAGCCTTCCATAATGTAGTGTCGATTTCTTCATATACGACCCTGGAATAGAAAGGAAAGCTTTTTAGCTACTGGAAGCAAAGAAAATACCTTTTGTGTACTTCATGCACTGATCCCATCCACTCCCACCACCATCAACGCTGCCACTGATCCCCCCCATAGCATTATTATTGCTGCCACTGATCCCATTCCCCCACAAGTAGGCAAATGCAGTGGGATGGCCAGTGGGCAGCACCTGGGGTATGTTAGTGGTCAAAGCGGGGGGGGGGGGGGGGCCAGGCCTAAAGCTGAGTAAGGGGCCCCAAAATTTCTAACTGCTGCCCTGATTGGCGCACTTATGGACACAGGCACCACCAAGTAACCAATGTAGTATTGAGAGACAAGTCCAAAAGTCTCTAAGGCCACTTTCACACTGAAGCGCTTCTAAACTGCCAGTAAAAACACTGAGCGCTTTTGAAGAGCTTTTCAGTCGCTTTTGAAGAGCTTTCCATTCATTTCAATGGGGAGGAGAGTTTTTCACAGCCCTGCCAGCACACTGCCCCAGTGTGAAAGCGTTCATTGATTTTAATGGAAATACGTTTTCGTGAGCTTTTTAGGCGCTGTTTTTAGCGTGAAAGCGCCTGAAAAGCGCCTCAGTGTGAAAGTGGTCTAAGGGCCAGTTCACGCCAGATGCAGTTCCGTTTTTTCTGCACCAATACAGTCAGTTCCGGTCAGTTTCTGCACCAGAAACTGACTGCATGGTGTAAACTAGAGCCATTGGAATACATGGTAAACACTGTGCGTGCATTTTTAGTGCAGAAAAAAAGCGCACGGAACTGCGTCTGGTGTGGATTCAGTTCAAAAAGTGAAACTCGTATATTATATAGATTCATTACACAGAGAGTGATAGATTTCAAGCATTTCTTTATTTTAATTCTATTGATTATGGCTTACAGCTAGTGAAAACCCCAAATTCAGTATCTCAGAAAATTAGAATATTACATAAGACTAATTAAAAAAAAAAAAATAGATTTTTAATACAGCAAATTTGGCTTAGCCCCCCGTACACACGGTCGGAAATTCGGACCACAAAATCTGTCCGTTTTTTTCCGACGGATTTTGTCCGAAACTGGTGTTGCATACACACGGTCGGACAAAGTTGTCGGAAAATCCGATCATTCTGAACGTGGTGACGTTCGTTGCGTACGACGGAACTACTTAGAGGCTATTAGTCAATAACTTTGGTCTCGTAATTTGATCTGAGCACGCGTGGCACTTTGTCCGTCGGCAATTCTATACACACGATCGGATTTTGTTGTCGGAAAGTTTGAGATCCTGCGCTCAAATTTTTTCCGACGGAAAAAGTCCGCTAGAGCCCACACATGATTGGATTTTCCGACAACAAAATCCAATCAGACTTTTTCCATCGGAATATCCGACCGTGTGTACGGGGCATAACTGAAAAGCATGTCCA
Source organism: Lithobates sylvaticus (assembly GCA_028564925.1). Lineage (NCBI taxonomy): Eukaryota > Metazoa > Chordata > Amphibia > Anura > Ranidae > Lithobates > Lithobates sylvaticus. The sequence goes on from CM053037.1 coordinate 174,439,066, forward strand.
TGTACAGTATAGTATGTACTCAATACTTGGTCGGGGCTCCTTTTGCATGATTTACTGCATCGATGTGGCGTGGCATGAAGGTGATCAGCCTGTGGCACTGCTGAGGTGGTATGGAAGCCCAGGTTGCTTTGATAGCGGCCTTCAGCTTTTCTGCATTGTTGGGTCTGGTATCTCTCATCTTCCTCTTGAGAATACCCCACAGATTCTCTATGGGGTTTAGGTGTCACTTTTAATCCTATTACAAGGAATGTAAACATCCCTTGTAATAGAAAAAAAAAGCATAACAGGACCTCCTAAATATGACACCTGGGGTCAAAAAGACCCCAAATCTCATATTTACACTAAAATGACGGTAAGTGCCGATAAAAGTGATCTCGTGGCGAATCCGCCTCAGAGACCAATTTTTATCTTGAAGCGGACCGCTAGCCAAAATAGAGGATACCGGGGTTATGACAGCTAGCTGCTGCCATAACAACGATACTAGACATGTGCAATTCGTTTAGTTCCGAATTTGTTTTTTAACAAATTTTGCTAATTTAGTTAATTACGAATTTCCGAATTTTTCAATTTCCGCATTTCAAATTTTGCGAAATTACGAATTTCAGATTTCCGAATTTCCGGATTTCGAATTTCCGGATTCGGAAATTAAAAAATTTGAAAATCAGAACAAAAAGAAAATCTGTTTAATTCTAAATATTAACTAATTATTAAATTATAGGTATTGGAATTCCCTTTCAAATTTGTCTGTTAGTGAACGTAACGAGTACGAATTATCTGAAATAACGAATGCCGCATCTAACCAAATGGAACGGAACAAATTAATAATAAATAATAATAATAAAACCTTTTTATTATTGTTAATTATTTATTATGAATTTGTTCCGTTCCATTTGTTTAGATGCGGCACTCGTTATTTCAGATAATTCATAACTTCGGATAAATTCGTACCCATTAATTTAATAGTTATTAATTAAACAGATTTTCTTTCTTTTTTCAGATTTTCACATTTTTGGAAATTCGAAATTCCGAAATTTGAAAACTTGGAAAACCTAAAATTCGGAAATTTGGAAATCCGAAAATTCAAAATATGAAAATTCGGAAATCCGAAAAATCGAAATGTGAGAATTCCGAATTTCGGATTTCAGAATTTTGAATTTTCGGATTTCCAAGTTTCCGAATTTTCGGATTTCCAAATTTCAGAAAAAAGCAAAAAAATTAATGAAACGAAAACGAACAAATTTTTTGTCAGTGCACATGTCTAAACGATACTCCTCTTCAAAGTACCGATGTATAACGATGGTGGGCGGTCCGGAAGTGGTTAAAAATCTGGTGTTATGGCAACAGATGGCTGCCTTAACCCCAGTATTTTTTTAAACAGCGGGCGGTGTGCTTTAAGATAAAAGTGGTACCTGTGGCGGATTCACTGCAATATCACTTTTATAGGCGACGGTAGAGGTGCCCCCCCCCCCGCCCCCGGTTGCAACCCAGTCGTCTCCGCAGCTTAGCTGAGCCGTCGGTATTGGCGGAGACGATCCGATCCTTTCCCCCGATGGATAGAAAGTTGAGTGACGGAATGATAGCGCCGACTCGACTCTGTGCCATTGGATGACTGGAGCGACATCAAATGTCACTTCCCCCAACGACCTTAAGAGACTTTTCACACTGGGGCCGCCCAGTTTAGCGGCGCTTTATCGCTGTTTAAGCGGCACTTTTGCACCGCCTTTCGCCGCTAGCGGGGCACTTTTGACCTAAAAAAAAAGGGGTCAAAACTCCCGTGTTGCGGCACTTCGGAAGTACTGCCCAATTATTGCAATGAGCAGGGGCGTTTAGGGGCTTTTTTTTTCCTCTTTTTTTTTTGTTATTGCTTTTAAGTGTAAATGTGAGATCTGAGGTCTTTTTGACCACAGATCTCACAATTAAGAGGACCTGTCATGCTTTTTTCTATTACAAGGGATGTTTACATTCCTTGTAATAGGAATAAAAGTGATCCAAATTTTTTTTTTTTTAAAGGGACAATCATAAAAATAAAAAATAAAAAAATAAAAAAAATTAAGGTAAAGTAAATAAGAAAAATAAAAATTAAAGTGCTCTGTCCCTCTGAGCTCGCGCGCAGAAGCGAACGCATATGTAAGTTGCGCCCGCATATGTAGACGGTGTTCAAAGCACACATGTGAGGTGTCGCCGCAATCGTTCGAGCAAGAGCAATAATTCTAGCAAAAGACCTCCTCTTTAACTCAAATCTGGTAACCTGTAGAAATGTTTAAACATCGCCTATGGAGATCTTTAGGTGTCAAAGTTTCTCGCCATTCCACAAGCGGGTGCATGACATGTTGGGTATTAATTTACTCGGCGTAATATTAGCATTCACAATATAGAAAAAAATGGGCTAACTTTACTGATTTTTTCCAAAAAAAATGCGTTTTGTACGACCGCTGCGCAAATACGGTGTGACAAAGTATTGCAACAACCGCCATTTTATTCTCTAGGGTGTCTGAAAAACAAATTTCATGTTTGGGGGTTCCAAGTAATTTTCTATCAAAAAAAAAATAAATAATGATTTTAACTTGTAAACACCAAGTCTAAAAAATAGGCTTGGTCCTTAAGTGGTTAAAAGAAAGAACTGCTTAAAATATATCACTCTGTGTGTAATAAATCTATATAATATGAGTTTCACTTTCTGAATTGAATTACTGAAATAAAATACTTTTTGATGATATTCTAATTTTTTGAGATGCGCTTCACTTTTTCCACATTTTGTTATGTTACAGCCTTATTCCAAAATGGATTAAATTACTATTATTATTATTTTCCTCAAAATTCTACAAACAATACCCCATAATGACAACATGAAGGAAGTTTGTTTGAAATCTTTGCAAATTTAATAAAAAACAAAAACAAAAATAAAAAACAAAAAAAAAATCCCATGTACATAAGTATTCACAACTTTTGCTCAATACTTTGTTGAAGCTCCGTTGGCACCAATTACAGCCTCAAGTCTTGTTGAGTATTGATGCTACAAGCTTGGCACACCTATTTTTGGGTAGTTTCTCCCATTCTTCTTTGTAGAACCTCTCAAGCTCCATCAGGTTGGATGGGGAGCGTCGGTGCACAGCCATTTTCAGATCTCTCCAGAGATGTTCAATCGGGTTCAAGTCTGGGCTCTGGCTGGGCTACCCAAGGACATTAACCGCTTCCCGACCGCCCACTGCATATATACGTCAGCAGAATGGCACGGGCAGGCAAAAGCACGTACCTGTACGTGGCCCTTTAAATGCCTGCACGTGGGTCGCGCGCGCGCCGCCAGCGGCACGCTCGTGACCCGGTCGGGAGCTCCGTGACCCCCGCCGTTGCTGGTGTCCCGCGATCGGGTTACGGAGCTGAGGAACGGGGAGAGGTATGTGTAAACAAACCTCTCCCCGCGCTTCCTACTCTGCCTGTCATTGATTGGCTGTTCCCGGTCATCGGGAAAGCCGATCAATGATGTCAGCCCCGCCCCCTAATGTAAAAAAACACACACACGTCACAGCCCATAACCCCTCCCCTCCCCCCTGCTTTCACTACAACTGTCATTTATACAGGAATCAATGCATTTAAATAGCATTGATTGCTGTATAAATGACAATGGTCCCAAAAATGTGTCAAAAATGTCCGATGTGTCCGCCATAATGTCGCAGTCACAATAAAAATCGCTGATCACCGCCATTACTAGTAAAAAAAAAAAATATTAATAAAAATGCTATAAAACTATCCCCTATTTTGTAAACGCTATAACTTTTGCGCAAACCAATCAATAATCGCCAATTGCGATTTTTTTTTACCAAAAATATGTAGAAGAATACGTATCGGCCTAAACTGAGGAAAAAAAATGTTTTTTTTTATATATTTTTTTTTGGGGATATTTATTATAGCAAAAAGCAAAAAATATTAAATTTTTTTCAAAATTGTCGCTCTATTTTTGTTTATAGCGCAAAAAATAAAAACCGCAGGGGCGATCAAATACCACCAAAAGAAAGCTCTATTTGTGGGAAAAAAAGGACGCCAATTTTGTTTTGGAGCCAAGTCGCACGACCACGCAATTGTCAGTTAAAGCGACGCAGTGCCGAATCGCAAAAAGGGGCCTGGTCCTTTGGCTGCCAATTGGTCCGGGGCTGAAGTGGTTAACAGAGTTGTCTTGTAGCCACTCCTTTTATTTTGGCTGTGTACTTCGTAGTTTTCCTGTTGGAAGATGAATCTTTGCGCCAGTCCTAGGTCAGAGCGCTCTGGAGCAGGTTTTCATCAAGGATGTCTCTGTACATTGCTGCAGTCATCTTTCCCTTGATCCTGACCAGTCTCCCAGTTCCTGCCGCTGAAAAACATCCCCACAGCATGATGCTGCCACCACCATGCTTCACTGTAGGGATGGTATTGGCCAGGTGATGAGCGGTGCCTGGTTTCCTCCAGACATGACGCTTGGCTTTCAGGCCAAAGAGCGACCATTGAGTTCTTGGTCACCTCCTTGACTAAGGCCCTTCTCCCCCAATCACTCAGTTTGGCTGGGCGGACCGCTCTAGGAAGAGTCCTGGTGGTTCCAAACTTTTTTACGGATGATGGAGGCCACTGTGCTCATTGGGACCTTCAATGCTGCGGAAATTTTTCTGTACCCTTCCCCCAGATCTGTGGCCTCGATAAAATCCAGTCTCGGAGGTCTACAGACAATTCCTTGGCCTTCATGGCTTGGTTTCTGCTCTGACATGCACTGTTGGGAGAATACCTGTAATGCAGGTGTCTCAAACAGGCGGCCCTCCAGCTGTTGTGAAACTACAAGTCCCATGAAGCTTTGCTAGGCTGACAGTTACAAGCATGAATCCCACAGGCAGAGGCATGATGGGACTTGTAGTTTCGCAACAGCTGGAGGGCCACCAGTTTGAGACTACTGCTGAAATGAATGGAGGCCAACGGCTGACAACGTCAGGCAAGCTCAGTTCTCAGGTCTGCGAAAGACTGAATAGTCTGAATTGCTAGACCAATGATCAGTGTTGGGGTCACAAGCCGAGGTCGATGCAGGAGGAGAGTTTCGTAGTCGGGGTCACAAGCCGAGGTCGGTGCAGGAGGAGAGTTTCGTAGTCGGGGTCACAAGCCGAGGTCGGTGCAGGAGGAGAGTTTCGTAGTTGGGGTCACAAGCCGAGGTCGGTGCAGGAGAAGAGTTTCGTAGTCGGGGGCCCCAAGCCGAGGTCGGTGCAGGAGGAGAGTTTCGTAGTTGGGGTCACAAGCCGAGGTCGGTGCAGGAGAAGAGTTTCGTAGTCGGGGTCACAAGCCGAGGTCGGTGCAGGAGGAGAGTTTCGTAGTTGGGGTCACAAGCCGAGGTCGGTGCAGCAGAAGAGTTTCGTAGTCGGGGTCACAAGCCGAGGTCCGTGCAAGAGGAGAGTTTAGTAGTCGGGGTCACAAGCCAAGGTCATTGCAGGAGAGAGTTTCGTAGTCCAGATCACAAGCCAAGGTTGATGCAGGAGGAGAGTTTCGTAGTCGGGGTCACAAGCCGAGGTCGATGCAGGAGGAGAGTTTCGTAGTTGGGGTCACAAGCCGAGGTCGGTGCAGGAGGAGAGTTTCGTAGTTGGGGTCACAAGCCGAGGTCGGTGCAGGAGAAGAGTTTCGTAGTCGGGGTCACAAGCCGAGGTCGGTGCAGGAGGAGAGTTTCGTAGTCGGGGTCACAAGCCGAGGTCGGTGCAGGAGAAGAGTTTTGTAGTCGGGGTCACAAGCCGAGGTCGGTGCAGGAGAAGAGTTTCGTAGTCGGGGTCACAAGCCGAGGTCGGTGCAAGAGGAGAGTTTAGTAGTCGGGGTCACAAGCCGAGGTCGATGCAGGAGAAGAGTTTCGTAGTCGGGATCACAAGCCGAGGTCGATGCAGGAGGAGAGTTTCGTAGTCGGGGTCACAAGCCGAGGTCGGTGCAGGAGGAGAGTTTCGTAGTCGGGGTCACAAGCCGAGGTCGGTGCAGGAGGAGAGTTTCGTAGTTGGGGTCACAAGCCGAGGTCGGTGCAGGAGGAGAGTTTCGTAGTTGGGGTCACAAGCCGAGGTCGGTACAGGAGAAGAGTTTCGTAGTCGGGGTCACAAGCCGAGGTCGGTGCAGGAGGAGAGTTTCGTAGTTGGGGTCACAAGCCGAGGTCGGTGCAGGAGAAGAGTTTCGTAGTCGGGGTCACAAGCCGAGGTCGGTGCAGGAGGAGAGTTTCGTAGTTGGGGTCACAAGCCGAGGTCGGTGCAGCAGAAGAGTTTCGTAGTCGGGGTCACAAGCCGAGGTCCGTGCAAGAGGAGAGTTTAGTAGTCGGGGGTCACAAGCCAAGGTCATTGCAGGAGAGAGTTTCGTAGTCCAGATCACAAGCCAAGGTTGATGCAGGAGGAGAGTTTCGTAGTCGGGGTCACAAGCCGAGGTCGATGCAGGAGGAGAGTTTCGTAGTTGGGGTCACAAGCCGAGGTCGGTGCAGGAGGAGAGTTTCGTAGTTGGGGTCACAAGCCGAGGTCGGTGCAGGAGGAGAGTTTCGTAGTCGGGGTCACAAGCCGAGGTCGGTGCAGGAGAAGAGTTTTGTAGTCGGGGTCACAAGCCGAGGTCGGTGCAGGAGAAGAGTTTCGTAGTCGGGGTCACAAGCCGAGGTCGGTGCAAGAGGAGAGTTTAGTAGTCGGGGTCACAAGCCGAGGTCGATGCAGGAGAAGAGTTTCGTAGTCGGGATCACAAGCCGAGGTCGATGCAGGAGGAGAGTTTCGTAGTCGGGGTCACAAGCCGAGGTCGGTGCAGGAGGAGAGTTTCGTAGTCGTGGTCACAAGCCGAGGTCGGTGCAGGAGGAGAGTTTCGTAGTTGGGGTCACAAGCCGAGGTCGGTGCAGGAGGAGAGTTTCGTAGTTGGGGTCACAAGCCGAGGTCGGTACAGGAGAAGAGTTTCGTAGTCGGGGTCACAAGCCGAGGTCGGTGCAGGAGGAGAGTTTCGTAGTTGGGGTCACAAGCCGAGGTCGGTGCAGGAGAAGAGTTTCGTAGTCGGGGTCACAAGCCGAGGTCGGTGCAGGAGGAGAGTTTCGTAGTTGGGGTCACAAGCCGAGGTCGGTGCAGCAGAAGAGTTTCGTAGTCGGGGTCACAAGCCGAGGTCCGTGCAAGAGGAGAGTTTAGTAGTCGGGGGTCACAAGCCAAGGTCATTGCAGGAGAGAGTTTCGTAGTCCAGATCACAAGCCAAGGTTGATGCAGGAGGAGAGTTTCGTAGTCGGGGTCACAAGCCGAGGTCGATGCAGGAGGAGAGTTTCGTAGTCGGGGTCACAAGCCGAGGTCGGTGCAGGAGAAGAGTTTCGTAGTCGGGGTCACAAGCCGAGGTCGGTGCAGGAGGAGAGTTTCGTAGTCGGGGTCACAAGCCGAGGTCGGTGCAGGAGAAGAGTTTTGTAGTCGGGGTCACAAGCCGAGGTCGGTGCAGGAGAAGAGTTTCGTAGTCGGGGTCACAAGCCGAGGTCGGTGCAAGAGGAGAGTTTAGTAGTCGGGGTCACAAGCCGAGGTCGTTGCAGGAGAGAGTTTCGTAGTCCAGATCACAAGCCAAGGTTGATGCAGGAGGAGAGTTTCGTAGTCGGGGTCACAAGCCGAGGTCGGTGCAAGAGGAGAGTTTAGTAGTCGGGGTCACAAGCCGAGGTCGTTGCAGGAGAAGAGTTTCGTAGTCGGGGTCACAAGCCGAGGTCGATGCAGGAGAAGAGTTTCGTAGTCGGGGTCACAAGCCGAGGTCGGTGCAGGAGGAGAGTTACGTAGTTGGGGTCACAAGCCGAGGTCGGTGCAGGAGAAGAGTTTCGTAGTCGGGGTCACAAGCCGAGGTCGGTGCAGGAGAAGAGTTTCGTAGTCGGGGTCACAAGCCGAGGTCGGTGCAAGAGAAGAGTTTCGTAGTCGGGGTCACAAGCCGAGGTCGGTGCAAGAGGAGAGTTTAGTAGTCGGGGTCACAAGCCGAGGTCGGTGCAGGAGGAGAGTTTCGTAGTCCAGATCACAAGCCAAGGTTGATGCAGGAGGAGAGTTTCGTAGTCGGGGTCACAAGCCGAGGTCGGTGCAGGAGGAGAGTTTCGTAGTTGGGGTCACAAGCCAAGGTCGGTGCAGGAGAAGAGTTTCGTAGTCGGGGTCACAAGCCGAGGTCGGTGCAGGAGGAGAGTTTCGTAGTCGGGGTCACAAGCCGAGGTCGATGCAGGAGGAGAGTTTCGTTGTTGGGGTCACAAGCCGAGGTCGATGCAGGAGGAGAGTTTCGTTGTTGGGGTCACAAGCCGAGGTTGATGCAGGAGAGAGTTTCGTAGTTGGGGTCACAAGCCGAGGTCGGTGCAGGAGAGAGTTTCGTAGTTGGGGTCACAAGCCGAGGTCGGTGCAGGAGAAGAGTTTCGTAGTCGGGGTCACAAGCCAAAGTCGTTTCCAAACAGCAATAGAAGTAGCTCAAGTAGTGTGCAGGATCAGACCACAATCATCTGGCCACAGGTAGTGCAGAGGCAAGGCTTATGTACGAAGTTCAGGGGAGGAGCAAGGAGTTCAAGGTTCAACAGCAATGAAAACACAAGCCAAGGTTGTCCAATAGATCAGGCAGGGAGCTGTACAGCATCCCAGATAGCTCAGCGAGAAGAATCCATGCCAGACACAGATAGAGGTTCCAGCAGTGGCGGCCCTTGCACTGTGGGCGCACGGCCGCCACCCCACCCATCCATGCGCCTGTCCCCTTTCAGGATGCCGGATGCATGGATTCCTATGGCGGAGGCAGGAGGGGGTGGTACATTTTGAAGCACCTGATTCGAGCCAGAGGCTCTAATAGGCTTCAAAATAGGGTGGGCTTGGGGCGCAGAGAGTGCGCCCTAATCCCACCCAATTGTGTGAGGATTAATTATATTTTGCTACTTTCACACTAACCTTCCTCCCCGCCAATCAGGAGGCATCAGACCTGTTTCCTGATTAGCCAAAGCGCCAAGCCACCCTATTGGATTCTTGGCGCTTAGGAAGAGGTGCAGAGGACCCGGAGACGCACGCTGGTGCGGAGGTTGCCGTAAGTGCCACAATGTCAGAGCCGCGCGTGCGGGATTATGCTGCCAGAGCAGCGAGCGGAGAGGGTCGGTGGGCACAGTGGCTGCATATGATGGGCACAAGAGTGGCTGCATATGATGGGCACAAGAGTGGCTGCATTTTATGGGCACAAGTGGCTGCATATGACGGGCACAAGTGGCTGCATTTGACAGGCACAAGTAGCTGCATATGATGTGCACAGTGGCTGTCTTTGATGGGCACAGTGGCTGCATTTAATGGGCACAATGGCTGCATTTGATGGGCACAGTGAAGCTGCAATTGATGGGGAGGTTCAGTATTTTTCAGTTTGTTTGCGCCACCCCAAAAATTTTGAGCACCAGCCGCCACTGGGTTCCATGTTTGAGCGCAGGTCCTGGCATGCACTGTAAGGGCTCTTTCACATGGACGGACCATATGTCCGTTTTTCATCCATCCGTTTTCAGATGAAAAACAGACATACATGTATCCCTATGGGATAGCGGGTGTCAGCGAATGAGCATCCGCTGACACCCGCTCTCGTCCGTGCCCGCTGTGGTCCGTTTCTGCAGATGGAGGAAAACCCTATTTTTTCATCCGTCTGCAGAGCGGATCGGATGACGACGGACTCTACAGTCCGTCGTCACCCGATCTTCCATAGGGGAAAGCGGCGCTGTGACAGGTGTGTCCCTGCGCTGTGTGCAGAGACGGACCTGTCATCTTCCTGCTCAGCGAAGATCGCTCCGGCGATCCCCGCTGAGCAAGCGGATATCCTCGGGGCGGATCTGCACTGATCCGCCTCGTGTGAAAGGACCCTTGACCGTAGGACCTTTTATAGATAGGTGTGTGTCTTTCCAAATCATGTCCAATCAATGAATTTACCACAGGTGTAGTCCAATCAACTTGTAGAAACATCTCAAGGATGATCAGTGGAAACAGGAGGGACCTGAGCTCAATTTTGAGGCTGGGTTCACACTGCTGCGGTGCGGGAACGCTGCGAATCTACTGCGGGTTCCCGCACCGCATGTCTCCCGCCGGCAGTTCACACTGCCCTATGCGCAGTGCGATCTGCAAACTCGGACAGGAATCGGATCGCATGGTGAGAACACCGTGCGATCCGATTCTGCAATGGACCGAAAAAAAGGGTCCTGTGCGAGTTTGGGCCGAATGCAATGCAAATTCATCCATATTATCTGTATGGCTGAATTTGCATCGCAAAGAGATCGCATATGATTTGAACTGCAGTGCGGTGCGAATCATATCCGATCTCCCGCACCCCAGCAGTCTGAACCGGGCCTGAGTGTCATGGCAAAGGGTGTAAAAACTTTTTAGTTTTTAATACATTTGCAAAGATTTCAAACAAACTTCTTTCTAGTTGTCATTATGGGGTCTTGTTTGTAGAATTTTGAGGAAAATAATGAATTGAATCCATTTTTGAATAAGTCTGTAACATAACAAAACGTGGAAAAAACGAAGCGCTGTGACTACTTTCCGTATCCCAATTCATGCCAGGATTTATATTAATATGAATCTACTCACAAAGTACATAACATTTACAACGCCGTGTCTCCTACTTACTCTGTGCCGTTGCTCTCAACAAGAGGATCAAACTCCAGGAGCTCATAGTAATTTGGTAGATTGTTATTGGAATCATCTAAAATAAAGATATTACAAATTAATGAGCCTTATAATAAAAGTCTTCCCCCCCCAATATTTTGACAGTCACGAGACTGGCATTGCAGAAGAAGCTGATTGGTTAATCCTACCTGGTTTGGAGGTCGTCTGGTTTGTGGACTCCTTTGGTAGAGGAAGAACGGTCGGGTTCAGCGTTGGGACATCCGGAATCAGGGGGGGCTGTGTCGGTAGGATGGGGGTCTGCGTGAGAACTTGCGCAGGAACTGTCGGCAGGAAAGGTGTTGAGAACTGGGGCGGTGGGAAGAAATGTGTTGGAGGCGGGTATGGGGGGAGAAATTGAGTCGTATTTTGGGCTGCTGGGAAAGGGACTGTAGGTGGCAGAAACTGAAATAAAAGAAAAATAAAAAATAGAAAAAAAAAATCTAATAAAAAAACTATTTTTTTTTTTTTGAAAAATAAACATAATAATAACAACAGCAAAGGAAATAGCCTAATAATGTCCAGGAATAATTTAAATGCATTTGTACTAGGTAAATTGCTATGCATTTTTTTTTTTTTTTTTATTACTACACCCCTAAGTGTTAGCTGTGGGTTATCATACTGACTTACATTGTCATATAGAGGCCTGGGAGGAAGCGCTGGCAACTGATTCTGTGTGCCAAATGCAAACCTGTTAAATAAAATAGACAAAGGGCATTAATAATGTATTTTGCCACAGATCTCTATATCTAACATCAGGGTTAGATTTACAGTCACTAGATTTCATTTTTTTTCTTTCATGAACAGCATTTTAATGGTGAACTTTGGCGTGGTAATTCAATCACTAATAGATCTGCTGCTTTGATTGTTACATTTCACAGTTGGTAAAAAACATAAAAATTCTGTTTAACCACTTAGGCCCCTTTCACACTGGAGCGTTTTTCAGGCGCTGCAGCGCTAAAAATAGCGCCTGAAAAAATCCGGCCCCATTCACTCCAGTGTGAAAGCTGGAGGGCTTTCACACTGGAGCGGTGCGCTAGCAGGACGGTCAAAAAAAGAAATCAATGCATTTAAATAGCATTGATTGCTGTATAAATGACAATGGTCCCAAAAATGTGTCAAAAATGTCCGATGTGTCCGCCATAATGTCGCAGTCACAATAAAAATCGCAGATCGCTGCCATTACTAATAAAAAAAAATTATTAATAAAAATGCTATAAAACTATCCCCTATCTTGTAAACACTATAACTTCTGCGCAAACCAATCAACAATCACTTATTGCGATTTTTTTTACCAAAAATAATGTAGAAGAATACGTATCGGCCTAAACTGAGGAAAAAAAAACATTTTTTTTAATATATTTTTGGGGGATATTTATTATAGCAAAAAATAAAAAAGAATGCGTTTTCTTCTAAATTGTCGCACTTTTTTGTTTATAGCGCAAAAAATAAAAACCGCAGGGGCGATCAAATACCACCAAAAGAAAGCTCTATTTGTGGGAAAAAAAGGACGTCAATTTTGTTTGGGAGCCACGTCGCACGACCGCGCAATTGTCAGTTAAAGCAGCGCAGTGCCGAATCGCAAAAAGGGGCCTGGTCCTTTGGCTGCAAATTGGTCCGGTCTGAAAGTGGTTAAGGACCAGGCCTATTTTTCAAACTTGTTGCTAACATCGGGAGCAGTGATCACTGTCATGTGAGTAGTAGCCCACCCCCCCCCCACAGTTAGAATCACTCCCTAGGACACACTTAACCCCTTGATCGCCCCCTAGTGGTTAACCCCTTCCCTGCCAGTAATCAGTGCATTTTATAGCACTGATCGCTGTATAAATGACAATGGTCCCAAAATAGTGTCAAAATTGTCCGATGTGTCCGCCATAATGTTGCAGTCACGATAAAAAAAACGCAGATCACCGCCATTACTAATAAAAAAAATGTATAATAAAAATGCCATTAAGACATACTGGTAGGTTAATTATATCCTGTCGATAAAAATTGGCCAAATATGTGTATGTTGTATGTGTATGTGTTTGTAAGTGTGTCGGGACACCACAGGGCAAGGACCGCACTATACCACAGATGGACACCAGTGGCAAAAAGCGCCCTGAGGGGATTCAGTTCGCATAGGTAGCGCTATACAAGTCATTCATTCATTCATTAAACTATCCCCTATTTTGTAGACGCTAAACCAATCAATATACGCTTATTGCGATTTTTATTTACCAAAAATATGTAGAATACGTATCGGCCTAAACTGAAAAAAATAAAAAATGTTATATATTTTTGGGGTATATTTTTTATAGCAAAAAGTTAAAAATATTGTGTTTTTTTCAAAATTGTCGCTCTTTTGTTTATAGCGCAAAAAATTAAAACCTGCAGAGGTGATCAAATATCACCAAAAGAAAGCTCTATTTGTGGGGGAAAAAAAAGGACATCATTTTGTTTGGGTACAGCGCCGCACGACCGCGCAATTGTCAGTTAAAGTGAAGCAGTGCCGAATTGCAAAAAGTGCTGTGGTCAGGAAGGGGGGGGGGGGGGGGGGGTAAAATCTTCCGGGGCTGAAGCGGTTAAAGAACTATTGGTGTCCTTTCATGTGTGAGAAAAAAATATGAATCATAAATGAGGCATAAAAAACACAGCAACAATGCAATAAAAAAGCCAATGCAAATGTGCCAAAAACGCGTTACCAATGCATATAAACACTGAACGCAGGGATTGCGGTGTAAACAAGCCCTAACGGAAATAATAAAAAATGATCGGTTGCTAGGGACGGCTGATGATTTATAAAGCGTAGTAACTGATTGGAAACAAATTCCTCCTGGGGGAAGGGGGGGGGGGCATTCACACCATTCGTTTTTGTAAACACACTTTGGGTTTGTTCACACATGCAGCCCAGGGATGGTTAAAACAAGCAGTTTTACCGCGCCCCAACCACCCCCCTTTAACTTACACAGCAGCCAGAGGGGGGTTGTACTCGCGCTGTAGCAAAACTTTTGCTCCCTGTCCTGTTAGGTGGGCAGAATGGATACCAGAGGGCGCGTCTAAGTGTAGCAACACTTAGAAGCGCCCTCTGGTGTCCATTTTAGTCTATTACAGCTATCCATCAATCTGCTGAGGAGCCGCTCTAAGGCCCAGCAAGCTGTGATTATATGGACTTTTGAACTGGGTTTTGCTTTTACCATTTTTGAGGTTACTGGAGATGCAACCTTTATACCAAAAGGAAAAAGAAAAAAGAAACAGTTTGCTGTAACTGATTATAAAGTGTGCGCTGGAGTTTAGCTTCGATTTGTTAGTGTATCTAAATATGCTGATACATTAACAATCCCCCCCCCCCCAAACTGACAATGCTGCTGTCTGCTGTGCCCCCTGTGCTCCTTCATCCAGAGTGTGGGGGGGGGGGGGGGGGGGGCGCTCTTTTATACAGGAGGTGTGTTACTGGCCAGATCAGGTGAAAAGCCTAAAAAAAAGAAAACAAATGCAGCCCCCACATCTAATGATTGGTACGATGCAAAATAACCCATTTTTATGTTGGGTTTAATAAAGCTTTACATTTTTGGCGCCATATAAATACCAGTAATAATAATAATAATAATAATAATCTGCGATCCAGCAGGAGTCATGTGTCCAAGTGACCAGTAGATGGGGGTATTACTCTATACACTTACGGAGTATTTACAGCCTCCCTGAGCTCCAACAGGTCCCTCTGTGGATAGAGGAAAGTGTTCTGGTTCTGCTGGTTCTGCTGGTTCTGCTGGTGAAGTTGCTGCGCGTTCCCAGAATCTGAAACGTGACAATAAACCAGAGTTCACTACAATACATAAGGCCCAAGTTACAATATAAGAGGACCTGTCATTACGAAGACCAGTGTAGAATTATGTGCCATTCAACAGACAGCCCAATACACACAATGCTAATTTTTGGAAATTTTTAGATCTGTTCTTATTGGTTACCAGTGCTCACTAAGATACTTTGCACTGCGTGGTTAAATGAGCTCAAACAGTTATAATTCACATGGGACTTTTTTTTTTTTTTTCGTTCATTCATTTGCTTATTTCATTTTAATTCTGATTATATTATTCCGTTTTTTGTTTGTTTTTTTAATAGTGTTTTACTTATTTTTTTTTTTGTTTTTAATTACAATTATGCCCTTTATAATTGTAATAAAAACAACTAAATAAAAAAAAAAAGCAATTAATGATTGCTGTCAATAGACAGACTCCTTCAGTAAAAAAAAATAAAAAATAAAATGATAATAAAATGAACAAGGAAATGTAACTTTTTTTAAACTTACATTTCCTTGTTCATTTTATTATCGTTTTATTTTATTTTTTTAACTTTTTTTAATTTATTTTTACCGAAGGAGTCTGTCTATTGACAAGCAGTCATTAATTTATGATCAGAAATATACACAAGTTAGGCCCTGTTCACATATTGCATAGCGGGAAATGGGGAAATTACATTTCCCTGTTTGTTTAATAATAATAATTATTATTATTTATTTATTTCATTATTTATTTATTTTTATTTTACTTAGGAAGGAGTTACAAATTTCATTGAGAGTAAAGCTCAGAGAAATTACATTTCCCTACTTGTTTAATTATTTTTTTATTTTATTTTATTTTTTACTTTATTTATTTTTTTTACTGAGGAAGGAGTTACACATTTTATTGACAGTAAACATTAGAGAAATTACATTTCCCTGTTTGTTTTATTATTATTATTATTTATTTTTCTTTTACTTAGGAAGGAGTTACACATTTAATTGACAGCAACCATTAGAGAAATTACATTTCCCTGTTTGTTTAATAATTATTATTATTATTTGTTTAATTATTTATTTATTTTTCTTTTACTTAGGAAGGAGTTACACATTTTATTGACAGCAACCATTAGAGAAATTACATTTTTTTTACTGAAGAAGGAGTCTATCTATTGACAACAACCATTCATTTATAATCAGTGATGTTCACACATTGCATAGCAGAAATGGGGAAATTACATTTCCCTGTTTTATTTTTTTATTATTTTACTTAGGAAGGAGTTACACATTTAATTGACAGTAAAGCTCAGAGAAACTACATTTCCCTACTTGTTAAAAAAATAAAAAAATAAATAAATAAATAATTTAACAAGTAGGGAAATGTAATTTCTCTGAGCTTTACTGTCAATTAAATGTGTAACTCCTTCCTAAGTAAAATAATAAAAAAATAAAACAGGGAAATGTAATTTCCCCATTTCTGCTATGCAATGTGTGAACATCACTGATTATAAATGAATGGTTGTTGTCAATAGATAGACTCCTTCTTCAGTAAAAAAAATGTAATTTCTCTAATGGTTGCTGTCAATAAAATGTGTAACTCCTTCCTAAGTAAAAGAAAAATAAATAAATAATTAAACAAATAATAATAATAATTATTAAACAAACAGGGAAATGTAATTTCTCTAATGGTTGCTGTCAATTAAATGTGTAACTCCTTCCTAAGTAAAAGAAAAATAAATAATAATAATAATAAAACAAACAGGGAAATGTAATTTCTCTAATGTTTACTGTCAATAAAATGTGTAACTCCTTCCTCAGTAAAAAAAATAAATAAAGTAAAAAATAAAATAAAATAAATAAATAATTTTTTTTTTTTTTACTGAGGTCCTTCCTCAGTAAAAAAAAAAAAAAATACAGTTACAAATGTAATTGACAGTAAAGCTCAGAGAAATTACATTTCCCTACTTGTTTAATAATTTTTTTTTATTTAATTTAATTTGTTAACTTTTTTTTTTTTACGGAGGTCCTTCCTCAGTAAAAAAATAAAAAATAAAGTTACAAATTTTATTGACAGTAAACATTAGAGAAATTACATTTCCCTGTTTGTTTAATTATTATTATTATTTATTTATTTTTCTTTTACTTAGGAAGGAGTTACACATTTAATTGACAGCAACCATTCGAGAAATTACATTTCCCTGTTTGTTTTATTATTATTATTTTCTTTTATTTATTTAAAAAAACATTTACTGAAGAAGGAGTCTATCTATTGACAACAACCATTCATTTATAATCAGTGATGTTCACATATTGCATAGCAGAAATGGGGAAATTACATTTCCCTGTTTTATTTTTTTTATTATTTTACTTAGGAAGGAGTTAGACATTTAATTGACAGTAAAGCTCAGAGAAATTACATGTCCCTACTCTTTTTTTACTTAGGAAGGAGTTACAAATTTCATTGACGTCAAACATTAGAGAAATTCAAATTCCCTGTTTTATTATTATAAATTAGTGATCCCCCTGCGCAATTATTATAGTGTGATTCTCACGAGATTCTACGTACCACATAGGGCCGGCCTATTCACTATTCAGTGGTCGTCTTGGAGGTGTGTTTGGGGTCATTATGTTGGAATACTGCCCTGCGGCCCAGTCTCTGAAGGGAGGGGATCATGCTCTGCTTCAGTATGTCACAGTACATGTTGACATTCATGTTCCCTCAATGAACTGTAGCTCCCCAGTGCCGGCAGCACTCATGCAGCCCCAGACCATGACACTCCCACCACCATGCTTGACTGTAGACAAGACACACTTGTCTTTGTTCTCCTCACCTGGTTGCCGCCACACACGCCTGACACCATCTGACACCAAATAAGTTTATCTTGGTCTCATCAGACCACAGGACATGGTTCCAGTAATCCATGTCCTTAGTCTGCTTGTCTTCAGCAAACTGTTTGTGGGCTTTCTTGTGCATCATCTTTAGAAGAGGCTTCCTTCTGGGATGACAGCCATGCAGACCAATTTGATGCAGCGTGCGGCGTATGGTCTGAGCACTGACAGGCTGACCCCCCACCCCTACAACCTCTGCAGCAATGCTGGCAGCACTCATACGTCTATTTCCCAAAGACAACCTCTGGATATGACGCTGAGCACGTGACCTTATCTTCTTTGGTGGACCATGGCGAGGCCTGTTCAGAGTAGAACCTGTCCTGTTAAACCGCTGTATGGTCTTGGCCACCGTGCTGCAGCTCAGTTTCAGGGTCTTGGCGATCTTCTTATAGCCTAGGCCATCTTTATGTAGAGCAACAATTCTTTTTTTCAGATCCTCAAAGAGTTCTTTGCCATGAGGTGCCATGTTGAACTTCCAGTGACCAGTATGAGAGAGTGAGAGCGATAACAGCCAATTTAACACACCTGCTCCCCATTCACACCTGAGACCTTGTAACACTAACGAGTCACAAGACACCGGGGAGGGAAAATGACTAATTGGGGCCAATTTGGATATTTTCACTTAGGGGTGTACTCACTTTTATTGCCAGCGGTTTAGACATTAATGGCTGTGTGTTGAGTTATTTTGAGGGCACAGCAAATTTACACTGTTATACAAGCTGTACACTCACTACTTTACATTGTAGAAAAGTGTCATTTCTTCAGTGTTGTCACATGAAAAGATATACAGTGGAACCTTGTTTCGCAATATGAGCACTGTATTTTTAAAAATCGTAACTCAGTTTGCGAGTGTTGTCTCGCAAAACGAGCACGATTCAGGCCAAAGCGGTGTGCAGTACTGCGTTTGGCCTGAGGTGGGGGGAGGGCGCCGGAGCCGAGCCGATCATCGCCGATCAGCACCGTTCGGAAATGCACGGAAAGGCCCGAGGACAGCTCTGCTGACCTCGGCAAATCTCGGGAATGAAGTCTTTCCGAGGTTTGGTGAGGTGTGCCGAGGTCAGCCGAGGTATCCTCGGGCCTTTTCGGCCGTTTCCGAGGCTCTCCGGCGCCCCACCAGGCTCTGGCCGCATGCGGTATTGCATGCCATTGAAGTCAATGCGGAACAAATTATTTTAGTTTCCATTGACTTCAATGGGGAAACTCACTTTGATATGCGAGTACTTTGGATTACGAGCGTTCTCCTAGAACGCATTATGCTCGTAATCCGAGGTTCCACTGTAATAAAATATTTATTGTACTCACTTTTGTAAGATACTGTATATGTGTAGTTTAATCACTTCAATACCCGCCTATAGACATATGACGTCCACAAGGTGGATCTCCCATCCTGGGTGGACGTCATATGATGTCCTCCTATTCCCAGCCGTCTAGGGGGCGCGCACGCGCCACCCGCGGCATCGCTCGGGACCCGGTGTGCGTGCCCGGCGGCCGTGATGTCCGCCAGGCACCCGCGATTGCCCGGGAAAACAGCGGGACCGTGGAGCTGTGTGTGTAAACACACAGCTCCACGTCCTGTCACTGGAGAGGAGACTGATGGTGTGTTCCCAATACAGAGGAACACCGATCGGTCTCCTCCGCTTGTGAGTCCCCTCCCCCCACAGTTAGAATCACTTGCAGGGAACATATATTAACCCCTGCAGCGCCCCCTAGTGTTAACCCCTTCCCTGCCAGTCACATTTACACAGTAATCAGTGCAATTTTATAGCAACGATCGCTGTGTAAATGTGAATGGTCCCAAAAATGTGTCAAAAGTGTCCGAAGTGTCCGCCGCAAAGTCACAGTCATGAAAAAAATTGCAGATTGCCGCCATTACTAGTAAAAAATAAATAAAAATAAAAATGCAATAAATCTATCTCCTATATTGTAAACGCTATAACTTTTGCGCAAACCAATCAATAAACGCCTATTGCGATTTTTTTTTTACCAAAAATATGTAGAAGAATACGTATCGGCCTAAACTGAGTAAAAAATTTGTTTCGTTTTTTTTTCAAAAAAATTGGATATTTATTATAGCAAAAAGTAAAACATATTGTGTTTTTTTTCAAAATTGTCGCTCTTCTTTTGTTTATGGCGCAAAAAATAAAAACCGCAGAGGTGATCAAATACCACCAAAAGAAATCTCTATTTGTGGGAAAAAAAAGGACGTCAATTTTGTTTGGGTGCAGCGTCGCACGACCGCGCAATTGTCAGTTAAAGCGACGCAGTGCCGAATCGCAAAAAGTGCTCTGGTAAGGAAGGGGGTGAAATTGCCCGGGGCTGAAGCGGTTAATGGACAAATGGACATGTATAAAACGATTCGATTGCTTGTGTTGCCCTGGTAACCAATTCCAGGGTCAGGCAAGGAAAAACCTGGCGCTGACACGGACTAAATCGTGAAGTAGCTTGATAATAATTAAACAGCTCGTTGTGGTTGCCATACCAACGGCTATTAATCCACCTTGTCAATTTGGAACTACCTGTGTACAGTATTAAACGGTCTGTTCAGTTTCCCTGTGTATAATGGCCGAATATATTCCATAATATGTAGGGGGGTTTAACCCCTTGATGTATATCAGGAGCTACAAAGAAATCCTTCTGTCTTCGGGACATGACAGTAAAGTGACACTAAATTATATCTGTATTCTCAGAAAATAATCCATACACATCCATTACTTAATCTGTTTTTCATTGAATCACCTCTTATTGTGTTTTCTGCCCGTAGGTGGGCGCAGCGTGGTGGGGTGGCAATAATTCACACAGTTGGGTGTAATAGAGAACTTCTATTGAAGTAATGCAGGAGCGGTTCACAGCAAAGACCAGGGGGAGGACCGCCCAACTGGATGCCCTCATGGTTTTCAGCAAAGAGAATGGAGTGATGCTCAGCCGGACTGACAGCGCCTGTCAGAGGCCAGAATGCGGCCTGGCTATCTTTGTGCCCAATCAGGAGGTCGTCCTGAGGAGTAGCAGACCCTACGCTTTCCCTCCTCACCAAAAACCTTACCCTACCGCTAGTACATACCCTGTTTCCCTGAAAATAAGACCTAGCGTGATTGTCGGTGATGGCTGCAATATAAGCCCTACCCCCCAAATAAGCCCTACCCTGTTTCCCCAAAAATAAGCCCTGCCCTGAAAATAAGACCTACAAGGACTTTAACTAGGGCAGCCATCACCGACAATCACGCTAGGTCTTATTTTCGGGGAAACAGGGTAGTTACATAGTAGGGGAGGTCGAAAAAACACACAAGTCCATCAAGTCCAACCTATGTGTGTGATTATATGTCAGTATTACATTGTATATCCCTGTATGTTGCGGTCATTCAGGTGCTTATCCAATAGTTTCTTGAAACTATCGATGCCCCCCACGCTGAGACCACCGCCTGTGGAAGGGAATTGCACATCCTTACCGCTCTTACAGTAAAGAACCCTCTACATAGTTTAAGGTTAAACCTCTTTTCCTCTAATTTTAATGAGTGGCCACACGTCTTGTTAATCACTTTCAGCCCCGGACCAATTTACAGCCAAAGGACCAGGCCCCTTTTTGGCGATTCGGCACTGCGTCACTTTAACTGACAATTGCGCGGTCGTGCGACGTGGCTCCCAAACAAAATTGACGTCCTTTTTTTCCCACAAATAGAGCTTTCTTTTGGTGGTATTTGATCGCCCCTGCGGTTTTTATTTTTTGCGCTATAAACAAAAAAGTGCGACAATTTTGAAAAAAAAAAACGCATTCTTTTTTATTTTTGCTATAATAATAAATATCCCCCAAAAATATATAAAAAAACTTTTTTTTCCCTCAGTTTAGGCCGATACGTATTCTTCTACATATTTTTGGTTAAAAAAATCGCAATAGGCGATTATTGATTGGTTTGCGCAGAAGTTATAGCGTTTACAAGATAGGGGATAGTTTTATAGCATTTTTATTAATAATTTTTTTTTATTAGTAATGGCGGCGATCAGCGATTTTTATTGTGACTGCGACATTATGGTGGATACATCGGACATTTTTGACACATTTTTGGGACCATTGTCATTTATACAGCAATCAATGCTATTTAAATGCATTGATTACTGTGTAAATGACACTGGCAGTGAAGGGGTTAACCACTAGGTGGCAGTGTAGGGGTTAAGTATGCCTAGGGGTGTGTTTCTTACTGTGGGGGGGCGTGGCTGTCAGCTAGTGAATGCTGATCTCTGCTCCTATCACAGGGACGCAGTGCCGAATCGCAAAAAGGGGCCTGGTCCTTTGGCTGCAAATTGGTCCGGTCTGAAAGTGGTTAAACGATGCTCAATTGGAACTAAGGGGACCAAAGTGTGCCAAGAAAATATCCCCCACACCGTTACACCACCAGCCTGAATTGTTGATACAAGGCAGGTTGGATCAATGCTTTCATGTTGTTTACGACAAATTCTGACCCGACCATCTGAATGTTGCAGGTGAAATCGAGACTCATCAGACCAGGCAACGTTGGATGGTGCATTTGAAGAGGCTTTCGTTTCGTAGGGGCATCCCAAAAGCTCCCTAAAGTGTAGTAGACGTTATACAGATGACAAGCAAACCCCTTGGGCAAATATATAGGGCTGTTCTCAAAGAGGGAAATATGGCTCCAGTGTTGTCATATAAGGACAGCTGAAATGGTAATTATATGAGCTGACCCTTTAGGTGGATGGGAAAAAAATAGCTGATCGCAGGAGGAGGACGGCTATTCGGTGCAGCTGGAAGGTGAGAGAGCAGAGGGCACTATACAGCAGGAAAACCTCTAAAGTTATACAAAGTTGTGCGTACCCCTGGAGCGGTGATCACTCCAAAGAAAACCCACTCCCGGGCATAGTCATTCAAGTTAAAATTCAAATGTAAATACATAATGAACCCCAATATCACGTACAGTACAATAACCATAAAACATAACAGGTAAAATAGGGGATAAGGAATAACATCCTTGCTTAGGCCCCTTTCACACTGGGGCGTTTTTCATGCGGTGCGGCGCTAAAAATAGCGCCTGTTCACCGCATGAAAAAATCCGGCCCCATTCACTCCAGTGTGAAAGCCGGCGGGCTTTCACACTGGAGCGGTGCGCTAGCAGGACGGTAAAAAAAGTCCTGCTAGCAGCATCTTTGGAGCGGGATAGGAGCGGTGTGTTCACCGCTCCTATACCGCTCCTTCCCATTGATTACAATGGGAGACCGCCGTAAAACCGCGGCAATACCGCGGTTACCGCGGTAATACCGCGGCTACGGCGGCGCTCTGCGGGGGGTGTTTAACCCTTTTTCGGCCGCTCGCGGGGGGTAAAACCGCACCGCGAGCGGCCGAAAACCGCGGTGAAAACGACGGTAAAGCAGCGCTAAATATAGCGCTGCTTTACCGTCACCGCGGCTCACCGCCCCAGTGTGAAAGGGGCCTTAGAGAACATGGCTTTTGTGTATCCTATGGGACTGTGGGGGATCCCTGTATTCGGGCAATGTCTGGGAGTTCCCATTCAGTGGGAAGAAGTGTTCCTGCAGTGCACCCCTTGCCCAAAAGGGTATACCCCTGGTATTATGTCAGCAAAGCATCAGTGACTTATAGGGACCACCCTAAAGAAAAATGCAAGGAAAAGCCCAAAAGAGGCGCCAGTACAACACAAAATCTCCCTAGGGGCAATGCTGTATCCTGGCCTAGGCAGACAAGGCCCAGGCCTAGGGCAGCACTTTGCAGGGGGGCAGCACGGAAAGAGTCCCTGCCAGCTTGGGCTACACTGTTAGTGTAGCTCCAGTTTTATGGGGTGGACTGGGCTGAGAGGCAAATTAGTCTAGCGCCTCCATAAAGCATAGAAAAGTGGGGGTGATGCTGCGCTGTTCCCCAGGGGAATGTATTATATCTACCTCAAGGTGGCAGTATTGGGGCAAAAGCGTGAACCCCTAATGTGTACAATGGTGATGGACAATAGTATTGTCTCGTCTACCAGTTAGTTCCAAACTCTGAGTATGAGGTGAATGATTCCTTGCGGTAAAGGGTTAACCGCATAAAGATAGTGATATGGGTTCTGCTGTCCTCTTCTTCTAACATGCTGCTCTGCCTAGGAGGGTGCGTGTTTCCTTCATCCTTCCCTGGCTCCTGGTATCTGGTATCAGGGGAGATCCCCTGATGAAGTCACATGACGCCACGCGTCGGGACACGGAGAGGCATTCATACCTGAAAGATAACGAGTTCGGTGCTCGTTTGGAGATAAGCAAAACCTTTATTTTTATTTTGTGAGTTTTTTTACTGGAGAGATAAGGCTAAAGATACCAGGAGCCAGGGAAGGAAGAAGGAAACACGCACCCTCCTAGGCAGAGCAGCACGTTAGAAGAAGAGGACAGCAGAACCCATATCACTATCTTTATGTGGTTAACACTTTACCACAAGGAATCATTCACCTCATACTCAGAGTTTGGATCTAACTGGTAGACGAGACAATACTATTGTCCATCACCATTGTACACATTAGGGGTTCACGCTTTTGCCCCAATACTGCCACCATGAGGTAGATCTAATACATTCCCCTGGGGAACAGCGCAGCATCATCCCCACTTTTCTATACCTTGTTCAGTAGGTACGATCTGACCTACATTCGGTGCTTGCAGCAGTCCCCCCTCAGTCAACCCTTCCCTCCCATCCCCCACCCTTCCCTCTCCACGGTAGCGCAGGAATACTCTATCACATTCCATAAAGCAGCTGCACTGCTTCCGGTATGCGGCCGGCCGGCATTCCGCAACTGGGGGGGGGGGGTTCCGCTGCATCTAATTTTGATTGTCCTATCATCCTGGACCACAAACCTTCCTTACTGTACTATATGTTTTCTGCTGCACCATTGGCATGTTTATATCTTCTTAGTCCTCTCCTTAAAATTATCAGAAATTTGTGCTTAAATTAGAACTATAGGCAACACTTTTTTTTCCATTTTGGATAGAGTAAGGGAGGGTTATAGCCCCTGTCAGTTTATTTTTTACCATCCCTGTCCCATTGCAGATATTTCCCTTCACTTCCTGCCCCATAGCCAAACAGGAAGTGAGAGGAAATCTATGCAAATTAGGTGAATCCATTGCCCCCCCCCCCCAAGCCCTCAGAACTAGTGTCCCTACTCGAAAATTTCAGGGCGGGTCTTAAACAGCAAGGGGTGTGGCATTGACAGGAAGGGGTGGGTCATATTTAAATTAGGGTGTGTATGAGTTTAGTCAGGCCTAGGGCAGCACAAAACCTAAATACACTACTGCCTAGGGGGATATGTCAGCTTTAATGAGAACCAGAGGAAAAAAATAGAAACTTCAATCAGCAACAGCTTTTAGTTTTGATAACTTTAGGTCTATGCCAGTGACCTACAGTTCATTAAAGAAAAAGGGAAGAGGGACCCTATAAGTAATTTGTGAGTAGCTTCAGAATACCCATCAGAGGGTATGCATATTGCAAGTAGGTTCCTGCTATAAAAAATAGACAAAGTTCAGCTTATCTATCAGGAGCCTCCCAGCTCACACTAGAGCAAATATTGCAAACAAGATAGTGAAGATTGGAACCAAAGTCACATGGTAACTACTAATAGGGCAAATGTAAAATGTAACTCTCTGACAGCTACAAAAGCAGTGAGGACAAGCTTAGCCTATGGGGAAAGACAGAAGAATGGGTGAACCTCACAATGAAGTTGTAGTAGCTTCAGATGAGGTTTCTTAAAGTGACACTAAATGATATCCTTATCCCAAAAAATGTATCCATACACATGCACTACTTAATGGCCCCGTAATCTGTGTAGCGGCGACACTTTTGACAAAGGGGTCCGCTATGTACAAATTTAGTTTTTCCTCAGAACAGTAATGGGGTTCTGAGGGTTAATTGTGCAGGTTTAACTTTGGCATCAGTTTGACTGGGCTGCGTTAGGGTTCTGCCTGGTCATGTGTACAGTTAGGTGCATATGACAGGCCCAGAACCAGGCCTGGTTGGACGTTTTGAGTACTGGCATTCAACGGAGCCAATCAGTGGGTGCGGTTGGCCCCGCTGAGGAGTCTGGGGAAGTGTCCTTAAGATGCTGGAGTCACGTGTTCAGAGGTTCGTTAGGCCGGAGCTGCATGTTCCTGAATCTGGACCAGGGTAGCCCCGCGAGGGGTCCCGGTCACGGGAGTGTGTGCCGCGCCCGCAACATGGTTTGTTTGACTGACCCCATAGACCCGCTTGGTCTGGGGTAAGGATCCATCTGTTCCCGGGTCTCGGAACCGGCTGGTGCAAGGCGCAGTAACTGATGGAGGATTCAAGGCGTCCGGGTGCGCTCTCAACTTGGAGGGGCATCGCAGCTCTTGTAAGCGACCGGGGAGGACTCTTCGGAGGAGGGCCAACAGGCTGGCATCCTGAGAAGTGCCTGGTTGCTGGGTTGTCAAGGACACTAGAGAATCCACACTTTCCCAATACTGCCAAAGAGACGGATAATGTTCCAGGTACTGAGGAAAGGTTCCTGTTCATCTTTGATTGCAACTTTATTCAAGGTCAGAGACTTTGCAAATTCCGGACTGAAGTGCTGACTGCCATAATCTCTGGCTAGAGATTTGTTCAGCTTTAAAGCGCCCAGCTGCGAGTGGCTACTCTCTGGGTTGGTACTAGAGACTTTCAAATACTTAGCAGTTCAAGGTGCCTGAGTTTCTTCACCCTTGCCCTCTGTCCCCATAGAAGACTGTGTTTGTTGGATGTTACCCCTGCAAATAAAAAACCTTTCTAAAGGACTTTTATGGTGTCAGCGTCCAAAGTCGTTGGGTACTAACCCTGGGAACCCCTAGACATGGAAGAACAAGCCAAGCGGAGGTAACCGGTTATCCCAAAAGTCAAGGCCGCCCCATCGAGGGTTATGGCCGCTACATCTGTTTTTCACTTAAATTGTGTTTTTCACATCCTCTGTGAGTTACTCCCCTCACTTCAATTTGTTTGGAACGAGCATGTTAGTTTCCCCTGGTGACAAAATGAGTTCACTGAACTCCACGATACAAGGTCACCGCTCTACTCTTGTCATCTCCACCCACGACCTGTCCCCTTGATTCAATTCCTTCTGACTTACTTTGTGATCACTCCTCTACTCTGGCATTTGGGCTCATGAAACCTATTCAACCTGCACAGGTGTCTTCCCTTCAGCTTTCAAATATTAATCCTACTTCCTATCCTCAATGAATCTTCTGGTAACCCTTCTCTACTACACTATATGACCAAAAAGCTTGTGGACACCTGACCATCACACCATGCAGTATATATTAATATTGAGTTTTTTCTTCCCTTATGGCTAGGCTATACCAGCCTCCTTCACGCATGCGCGGAATCAAGCAGAAGGAGCCGCACTGGCTATTGAACATCCTTTTTCTCGGCTTGTCATACGTCTTGTACGTCACCGCGTTCCGACGTTTGTAATTGTTGGCCAACATTTGTGTGACCGTGTGTATGCAAGACAAGTTTGAGCCAACAACCTTCGAACAAAAATCCATGGTTTTGTTGGCGGAAAGTCCGATCGTGTGTACGCGGCATAACCCTTGTCCTCTTATCCAATTAACTTTTTGACCCTCCTTAGTCTTGCTCCTGCCATACACATTCAACAGAAACTCACAGAAGTGACCAATGACTTAAAACAGAGCCTAATTACTGGATCAATGAACAGATATGACTTATGTCGCGTACACACGGTCGTAATTTCCGATGGAAACAGTCCGCTTTTCATCGGAATTTCCGACCGTGTGTATGCCATTGGTCTTTTTCTGTCGGAATTTCCGACGGACTTTGGATTGAGAACCTGTTCTTAATTTTTCCGACGGAAAACCTTTCTATCGGATTTTCCGATCGTGTGTATGCAATTCCGACACGCAAAATTCCGACGCATGCTCGGAAACAATTCGACGCATTCTCGGAAGCATTAAACGTCCCTTTTATAGTGCCGTTGAACGTGTTGTATGCCGCTGTGTTATTGACCATCGTAATTTGGTGTGACTGTGTGTAGGCAAAGCAGTTTGAGCGAAATTCCGTCGGAATTCCGACGGGGAAACCATCAGAGCTTTTTCCGACGAGAATTCCGACCGTGTGTACGAGGCATTACAGTCCCATGACAATGACAACACCAGGCCTGTTTTTTAATCCACATGGCCAAAAGCCCAAGTTCAAAATCCTTCCAGCTCACTGCCGAGGATCCGCACGCTCCTAAAGAAGTGGGTGAAACTGAAATAAATGTCAGTATTGATTTTTCTTTACAAAGTTTTACCCCTGGACTTTGTTTATCAAGTAGATACACGCACAGGAGAAGATGGAGAGCCAGTCAGCACGTTGCACAGTGAAAGATAGATGTGTGCATTTACATTAAGGTCATTCTGCTTCAGCGCTCATTCAGATAGATCGATAGCGGTGCGCGCGGCTAGGGGAAAACACACACAGGACATCATGAAGAATTTCAACAGTCCCGATGCATTTTTCATTAAAGTGGAATACTAGCTTATATCAGGTTGATGCTAAACAATACCAAGGTGATGAAAGTGGCGTTTTGCATTGCGTAAGCTGTTAAGCATACGAAAGCCGCTGGCAGAGATAAGATGAATTACACACCAAGGACCCGTTTGTCATTGTTCCCTGCAGCCTTGAAGTCATCCACTTCTGCCCCTCAACATAAGCTGTACTAATGATGTAAAAGTCACCATAGCGCCAACAGTACTGATATATTGCTCATTTGTGAAAGATAAAATTGCAAGCTTTCTGCTCAAAAAACTTTAAACAAAGGGTCCTTACTGCCTGCTCACCAACATGCAGGAGAAACTAGAATTGAAACAGCTGTATCCTGCAGGGAGTGAAATCTTCAGCTATAAAACGTTTATAGCAGATTGGATAGATCTACTGTATACCGTATATACTCGAGTATAAGCCGACCCGAATATAAGCCGAGGCACCTAATTTTACCACAAAAAACTGGGAAAACGTATTGACTCGAGTATAAGCCTAGGGTGAGAAATGCACAGCTACTGTTAAGCCCCATACACACAGTCGGATTTTCTGACGGAAAATGTCCTATCGGACAATGTTGTCGGAAATTCTGACCGTGTGTAGGCTCCATCGGACATTTTCCATCGGATTTTCCGACGGACAAAGTTTTATCTCCTGCTCTCAAATTTTCCGACAACAAAGTCCTATCGGACTTTTTCCGATCATGTGTAGCGAATTCCGACGGACAAAGTGCCACGCATGCTCAGATCACATTACAAGACCAAAGCTATTGGCAACTAGCCTCTATGTAGGCCCGTCGTAGGCAACAAACGTCACCACGTTCAGAATGATCGGATTTTCCGACAACTTTGTCCGACCGTGTGTATGCAACACCAGTGTCGGACTAAATCCGATGGATTTTGTGGTCGGATTTTCCGACCGTGTGTACGGGGCATAAGTGTAAAAGAGGGTCAACAATGCCCATTTGCAGCCTCACTGCGCCCATTTGCATGCCTCACTGTGCCCATTTGCAGCCATAGGTCCCCCGAACTTCAAACTTGGTAGTTAAGGGTTCCTAGATGCCCCCTAGCTGTAGACAACATTTGGGGTCTCTGGACCCAAAGGATCCCGAAATGACATTGCTGCAGATGGACACAGTTGACCGACTTTGGGGCCCTGTATCTTGGGGCCACTTGGTGCTAGGAACCCCAAATTTGAATAAGTTGTATTGCTAGTTCCACTGGGTTTGCACACCAAGTAGCCCCGAGATACGAGGCCCCAAAGTCGGGTCAGAAAATGTCATTCTCTGCTAGAGAAAAGTGCTTGACTCAAGTATAAGCCGAGGGGGACACTTTCAGCACCAAAAAATGTGCCGAAAAACTCGGCTTATACTCTAGTATTTACGGTAGGTTAAAAGGTTCAAAATTTGGGGTTCCTAGCACCAAGTGGCCCCGAGATACAGGGCCCCAAAGTCGGGTCGGAAAATGTCATTCTCTGCTAGAGAAAAGTGCTTGACTCACTTTCAGCACAAAAAAATGTGTTGAAAAACTCGGCTTATACTCGAGTATATACGGTAGGTAAAAAGGTCCAAAATATCCATGGGAATAAAAATTTAGTTAGAATACAAAAAAAGGCAACAGCAACACCTCAAAGACAAATTTTGTATGCACATTAGGCCAAGTCTTCTGATTCACGTACTTTGATTGGCAGCTGGCTCTTGCTGACATTATAGTCTAAAGCCCCATACACACAGTTTCCATCGGATTGTCCGACGGACAAAGTTCTATCTCCTGCTCTATAAATATTCCGACAGCAAAGTCTGATCACACCAATTCCGATCGTGTGTAGCGAATTCTGACGGACAAAGTGCCACGCATGCTCAGATCACATTACAAGACCAAAGTATTGGCTACTAGCCTCTATGTAGTCCCGTCGTAGGCAACAAACGTCACCACGTTCAGAATGATCGGATTTTCCGACAACTTTGTCTGACCGTGTGTATGCAACACCAGTGTCGGACTAAATCCGTCGGACCAAATCCGATGGATTTGGTGGTCGGATTTTCCGACCGTGTGTATGGATGGGGCTTTAGGGTAATTGAATAAACCTGCCTGTTACTGTACACCATCTATCTACTAAGGCAGATCTGTTCAGTATATGTAGGAGTAGAAGTTGCACAAACCCAGGCCACTGCATGCAACCACTTCCCACCGGTCGTACGCATATATGCGGCCTCTCGGTGGGTGGGCTTTAACGCAAAGTGGCCACATATATGCGGCCCTATGGAAACACATTACTGTGCTGAGAGCTCGCTCCTTGCATGCTCACAGCACAGTAAACAGTAGGTACTGGAAAGCTCCCGATGCATGCTTGCGATTGGGAGCTTTGCGATCATGTGACAGTCAAGCACAGCGGTCACATGATCGGAAAGCCAGCCTCCACCTCCCGGCATTTTTAACCTCCTAAAGAGCCAGGAGGGGGGAAGGGGTTAATATGTGTCTCCTTTTAGCCAGAAGAACATTTGTGAGGTCAGGTACTGGCATTAACGAGAAGATCTGGCTTACAATTGGTTAGGTGAAGGTCTTTGGACCTACCCTAAAATCTAAGGGGAGGATGTGTGATCATTAGGTTCCTTCCTCCCCTGCCTTGGTTGGGGGGGAGGTCTTCTTTTGGGAGAGCCACCCAGTACGCATTGGTAAGCTTCGGCTGATCATGAGGAATGGTGTCCACCAGCCATTTTTGGTTAGGTGGACCTGAGTGTGCACCCCCAGAGTAAAGGGGGATGGGCCAGGGAGAGGTCCTTCCTCTTTGGGAGGGGACCATGACACACCCTAGCACACTTTTGTTGGTTCACTTTGGTGTTTTGTGTTTGTGCACTGCACAGCGTTTCCAGGATGTAACTTCTACAAGCTTGGATGACAAAATACTTAAAGGGGTTGTAAAGGAACATGTTATACTTACCTCCACTGTGCAGCTCGTTTTGCACAGAGTGGCCCCGAACCTGGTCTTCTGGGCAGTGGCGTCTCCAGCTTTCATATTTAGGGGGGCACATGGGGGACAGGGACAAAAGTAGGGGGGCAACTATAAAATGCAATTTTACGACGATCCCCAGGGTGGCAGAAAACAAGAGATATATGTCACCAGCATACCAAGAAAATATAAGGGTCCAAAGCAGTGGGAGAACTATCAGGGTTGCAAAGGTTGTCTTGCCACCGGGCCTTGGTGTTCTGCCACTGTGGTGTTCCCCAGGCTCCTCTTGCTGTCCTGCCCCTGCTATTGACAGTGCTGGTCTTGCATCTGTGTCCTTGGCAGTGGCAGCAGTCTATTAGGACCTAGTGCTGGTGACATTATGGGTGCATGCAGGGGAAGGCTGGCACTATTGGTTGTAGAGAGCCGAGCCCCCAGCTGGTCACCTAGCAGCAGTAATGCTGTATAACCTTCTCTGTTGACATGCTGATCGGGATGTGATCCAGGTGATGCTCCCAGTCAGATCTAATATACACATAGTATTTATTAGCATCAAGAGTACAACCACATCCACCGTATGTTCAGCAGCCATGTGGGCTTTGATCAATAAAATCACTATGATATTTAACACTAGGATTTGACTAGGAGCATCACCTGGATTGCATCACGATCAGCATGTCAGAGAAGGCTGCACTGCTGCTAAGCAACCTGCAGGGAGGTCAATTGTCTACTCTACAACCATTAGACATGGGCTCGGGTGTGTTTGAAATCCCACTTGCCCGATCCCGCCAGGAAGCCGACACTGCACACGGCTAATCACAGGCAGTGAGACATTCCTGATCTGTGCAGCTGCGGACCAGGAAATGTCTCACTGCTTGTGCTTAGGGCCGTGCAGTGTGGGCTTCCTGACGGAATCGGGCATGTGGGATTTTGAACATGCCCTGCCCATCTCTAACAACAAATTGTGCTGGCCCTCCTGTACATCAGCCCCATAAAGTAACCAGCACTGGGTTCCAATGTGCCACTGCTGCCATGGAGACAGAGACCAGCGCTGTGAATAGCCAGGACAGCAACCCTGGTAGTTCCACCACTGGTCCACACTGCAAGGATTCCCCCATCCACCTATAATGTGTAGATGGGAGAATTGGATAATTTCTTTTTTTTTTCATGCAACCTACTAGTTAAATGAAAAAAGTGATCAATGTATGGGCTGCCTAAGTGCTAAGACCAGCCATAGGCAGTTTAAATCTCAGCTGGTTGAGGTTTGAACCATTAATGAGCAGGCTGAATGTACCAAGTTGATCGATCAAATTGGGAACAACCAGCCTGACAGATACTCTTATGATTATCACTAGTGGTTTCTATAGCCACTAGTGATAATGACTGTTTGTTGGGAGAATACAATTGCTGGGCAGGAAGGATATTCCCCTGTCACCACTGTCTGTGTTAATGGGGGAATCATGCAAGTTTCTTTCCTGCACTCTGTGGATGCAGGAAAGAAATTTGCATTGTCTATTACCTGCCTAACTGAAAGTGAAAGTAAGTTGTGAAGGTCTTGAAAGAAAAGGAGAGGGGGAGCGACAGATGGGGGAGAGAAGGGATGGAGATAATGCAGTTCAGTGATTACAGTGTAGTGCAGTGCACACACTTACCCACGCGCCCAGGCTAGAAGAATACTCCCCCTCTCAATAGAGACTGTGTTACTCCAGCGGCAGCCTGAGTAAGATGTGGCGCATCCGCTACGGATGCAAACAAAAAGACATTGCCATTTTGTAAAAAAATTTTTTTTGGTGTTTTTATGGGGGGGGGGGGGGGCACATGGTGGGGCACAGCATCATTTTGGGGGGGTCAGGGCCCCCTCTGGCCCCCCCCCCCCTAAGGACGCCATTGCTTCTGGGGTCCCTCGGCGGCTGTCTCGGCTCCCCCCCGCAAGTACTTCTCACCTTCATGTGAGCTCCCTCGCATGGTGTGGAGTACTTGCGGGCGCACTCCCGTGATACAGCCGGCGGCTATAGCCGCTCGCTGTATCACTCGGCCCGCCCCCCGGCGCGCCACGTCATTGGATGTGATTGACAGCAGCGCGAGCCAATGGCTGCGCTGCTTTCAATCCATCCACTCTAGCCAATCAACGTCGGGGAGCGAGCGCGGGACTTTCGAGGGGTCAGGAAAGTAAAACGGGGGGTTCTGGGGGGGCCGGTATAGTCAGATGTTTTTTCACCTTAATGCATTAAGGTGAAAAAATGTTTACCTTTACAACCCCTTTAAAAAGCGTTTGGACTCAATTAGACTTGTTCCATGGCTACAAGAGCATAAAGTATTGATTATAGGAGGTTGTTTCTAATGTGGCTCCCAACATATCAAAATTTCTAAATACATTATAATGAATGAAACTAATTCATCTTAAAACTCAAAAGTGGAAATAGGAGACAAACTGTAAACCAATTATTTACCTAAAGTGTGAACAGGTTGTGGAGCGATGACTGGCACAGGAGCGTTGGCAGTGGCAGTAGGTGGTGGGTATCCATTAATAGAGTTGTGGGCGTTGGGCAGGGGGTCAAGGTTCAGTTCAACCAACTCACTTGAAGGAGCTGACGGCTGATTGCTGTTAAACTGAAAGAAAAATAAAAAAAAGTTCCTGTAAAATAACCTTTGAGGAATGTCTCGGTTTCCACATTTCATTTAGTACAATTCAACATTTTATAAAAAAAAAAAAAAAAACATAGAATAAATCTGTATAAATACAAATTTTTTGACATATTTCGTTTTTTTCGTCTTATGCCCCGTACACGCGGTCGGAAATTCCGAAGGAAAATGTCCGATCGGACCATGTTGTTGGAAAATCCGCCCGTGTGTGGACTCCATCGGACTTTTTTTGAGATCCTGCTCTCAAATTTTCCGACGGACAAAGTGCCACGCATGCTCAGATCAAATTACGAGACCAAAGCTATTGGCTACTAGCCTCTACGTAGTTCCGTCGTACGCAACGAACGTCACCGCGTTCAGAATGATCGAATTTTACGACAACTTTGTCCGAACGTGTGTATGCAACACCAGAGTCGGAAAAAATCAGACGGATTTTGTGGTCGGAATTTCCGACCGTGTGTACGGGGGCTTATTCGTAAAAGTTGCCTTCTGTAGTGAATATGTAATTCTCTGATTTTCAGATTGTGGAAGACCAGGGGTGTTGGATAAAGGAATGGTTTGCTTGGGGCTGCTCAATATCCTAAAAAATGTGGAGTGAACCCCTTGGCGGTACTATACATTACACTGGTCTGGTGGAGAAATCTTTGGTTACTTTTAGCCCACATTAGCAGAGCTGGTCTCAGGGTCGTTGCTAGGTGGCAAAAAGACCAGGGGCTTCAGCTTGAAGTCGAAGAACTGGGGGGGGGGGGGATTAAGATTGACGTCACGTCACACGTCCCGCTCCAGAAGGCGGGACCAGCGGCACTCGGACACTTTCGGCCGCTATGGCACTCGGACACTTTCGGACACTTTCGGCCGCTATGGCACTCGGCTAAATTCGAATCGTTACGAATCGTTACGAATATCGACACTCTACGAATAATAACGAATTATTAAGTCTATAAATGTCTATTGTTCACCAATCACTCAGAGGAAGTACGAAATCCGAAATTTCGTTTACGAATACGAAATTTCGTACTTCCTCTGAGTGATTGGTGAACAATAGACAATAGACTTGTGTTATGTAACGGTAATACGTTTTTGGATAATTTGTTATTATTCGTAGAGTGTCGATATTCGTTACGATTCGTAACGATTCGTTATACTGAATCTCAAATTCATTCGAATCATTCGTTATATCCGCTATAATTTCTTTCATATTAGTTGAAATTCATCATTTGGTAGTTTGGATTCGGATAATTCGGATCCGAAATTTGTAAACGAAATTTCATATTTCGTACAGAATTCGTATTCGTAAAAATTCGTAATTCGGATTCGTACGAATTTCCGATTCGTACGAAACTAATCGGGGTCTTTTCGGGGTCACATTCGGGGCTTCAGCCACCCCCTCCCGACGCCCCTGGCTGGTCTGGTTATACTTCCTTATCAGATTCTATTGAAATTGGCCACATTTACAAAGCTGGGAATTTTACCAAAAAACATCTGCATGATTAGCTCTACCCTATAAAGGTGGAGAATATGTTTACTTAAAATAGAAGTCTTCTATAAATAATCACACCTTTTTAATTAAAATAGAACTAAATCCCAAACTTTTTTTTCCATTTTGGATAGAGTAAGGAAGGGTTATAACCTCTGTCAGATTGTTTCTTTGCCCTCTGCATTCTATTGGAGAGATTTCCCTTAATAAGTGGAAGTAAACCCAAAGATTTAATGGTTCCAAAAACAGTTAGATTTCCGGCACATGCCTGGAATGTAACTGCACATTTAATGTGCTCTCAACCAAACTGTCAAACCATCCAATGGCTGGTCTCATAACTGATCACATGTGTAGCACCATGTCAGTTGAAAATTAAACGGAGGCCAAGATGGCAGCTTCCTTGGCTGAAAACGATAGGAGGGTTTACTTCCACTTTAACTTCCTGTCCTAAAGTCAAAACGGCTTCACTGGGAAGAACCATTATGGAGACAAGGCTCCATTTTTTGTTACCACCGTCCCAAATATAGTACCGTATATACTCGACTATAAGCCGAGTTTTTCAAGCACATTTTTTTGTGCTGAAAGTGCCCCCCTTGGCTTATACTCGAGTCAAGCACTTTTCTGCAGCAAAAAATTAAATTTCCGACCCGACTTTGCGGCCCCGTATCTCGGGGCCACTTGGGGCTAGGAACCCCAGATTTGGATATGTTATAGTGTTGGTTCCACTGGGTTTTCAAATTGGGATTCCTAGCACCAAGTGCCAGGGCCGCAAAGTTGGGTTGGAAAAATATTTTTTTTGCTGCAGAAAAGTGCTTGACATTTTCCGACCCGACTTTGGGGCCTCGTATCTTGAGGCCACTTGGTGCAAATTTGGGGTTCCTAGCACCAAGTGGCCCCGAGATACAGGGCCCCAAAGTCGGTCAACTGTGTCCATCTGCAGCAATGTCATTTCGGGACCCTTTGGGTCCAGAGAACCCACATTTTGGCTGCAGCTAGGGGGCATCTAGGAACCCTTAACTACCAAGTTTGAAGTTCAGGGGACCTATGGCTGCAAATGGGCACATGGAAATTCTGTGAAATATTTCATCAGTGAAACGGACACGTAGAACCTGGTGAGATCTTTGGCTGATATATGTATATACCGTATATACTCGAGTATAAGCTTTTCTTTATAAGTTTTTCAGCAAATTTTTTTGTTGCCCTGAGTGGCCCCGAGATACAGGGCCCCAAAGTTGGTCAACTGTGTCCATCTGCAGCAATGTCATTTCGGGACCCTTTGGGTCCAGAGACCCCAAATTTTGGCTGCAGCTAGGGTGCATCTAGGAACCCTTAACTACCGAGTTTGAAGTTCGGGGGACCTATGGCTGCAAATGGGCACAGTGAGGCTGCAAATGGACATTGTTGACCCTCTTTTCCACTTACAGTAGCTGCGCATTTCTCACCCTAGGCTTATACTCGAGTCAATAAGTTTTCCCTGTTTTTTGTGGTAAAATTAGGTGCCTCGGCTTATATTCGGGTCGGCTTATACTCGAGTATATACGGTTATATATATATATATATATATATATATATATATATATATATATATATATATATATATATATATATATAAGGTAAGTACCCCCGGTACAAAAGGGACTTTAAAGGCAGAACTTTTTTAGAAGACACAAATATTATTCAAAAACATTATTATTGAATAAAAAACACTGTCATTTGTATCTATGACAGTGTTTTTTTTTATTCAATACATTTTTCTATTTTTTTGAATAATATTTGTGTCTTCTAAAAAAGTTCTGCCCTTAAAGTCCCTTTTGTACCAGGGGGGTACTTACCTTTATATATATATATATATATATATATATATATATATATATATATATATATATATATATATATATATATATATATATTTATACACAGTACAAAATAAAAGTCAAAACAGGAGTGAGAGGATATCTCTCCAAAGTGAGGCAATCCCTTGGGTGTCACCAGAACTAGTGTCCCCATTCTGATTTTCATTTACTTTTAATGGTAATGGAAATAGGAAATCTTAACATAGTGTTTCCATTACAAGAAAGAGATATAGACAATATTTGGTGGATGTTGGAAATGAAAATGAAAATTGAAAAAAATTTGATTCCAAAATGGCTTTTATGAATATATTATATATATTTATGTTTTCTCTTTCTTTCTTTTTTTTTGATTGAATGTTTTTCTCTAAATAATTGTGAGAATTAAGAAACCTGCCATGTAATCAGTTCTAAGCCAAATGCCTGTATTGTCTTGTCCTGAATAGATCTTTGTTATGCGTCATCTTACCGTTGCTGTACCATCCTGTTTTATGTTATTTCTTGACTGGCTGGTTCTGGTGCGAGAAAATCTGAGAAAAGAACACGATCAAAGTAAATATCACTGAAGGAATACAACTCCTACGCCAAGCTTGAGCGTGATGGTTTTAACATAACAGAGTGTTGCCAGGGTATATAGAATTAGAAAGGGCATCATGTTAAAAAAAAAAAAAAAAAGCATAAGACCAACATACCTAGAAGTAGTTCTTTAACCACTTAAATTACAGGGCACTTTTACCCCCTTCCTGCCCAGGCCAATTTTCAGCTTTCAGCACTGTCAACTTTGAATGACAATCGCACGGTCAAGCAACGCTGTACCCAAATTTTTATCATTTTTTTCACACAAATAGAGCTTTCTTTTGGTGGTATTTTAATCGCCACTGTTTTTTTTTTTTTTGCAAAAAAAAAGAAAAATACCAAAAATTTCGTGAAATAAAAAGTTTTTCTTAATTTCTGTCATATTTTTGTAATTTTTTCCCTTCACTGATGTGCACTGATGAGGTGGCACTCATGGGCATTGATGAGATGGCACTTATGGGCACTGATAAAACAGGACTCAAGGGCATTGATGAGAGTCTAAAAATTAAATGTATGATATTGCTTAAAAAAAAAGAAATAATAAATTAATTAAGTTGACAAAGTAAATGATGTTCTAAAAGTGTAATGTGCATAAATGATATCATTATTAATAAATGTGCTAATATTATTAGTGGAAAACAAATATGCATTGTGGGGTTTAGGTAACTGTAGCAACCAAGTACTTGCCAA
This sequence comes from Lithobates sylvaticus, assembly GCA_028564925.1. Classification (NCBI taxonomy): domain Eukaryota; kingdom Metazoa; phylum Chordata; class Amphibia; order Anura; family Ranidae; genus Lithobates; species Lithobates sylvaticus. The sequence goes on from CM053037.1 coordinate 174,476,999, forward strand.
GTTCTGTAATTATCTACCCAACATCCAAAGGATTGAAAGGGAAACCAATTATCCTATAATAGCCCCTATTATCTCCAAGGCTTTGTGTGGTCTGTCTTAAGACTCTAGCACAGGGGTGCCCAACCAGTTTCCCGGGGGCCACATGTGGCCCGCAGAGCCCTCTGATGTGGCCCGCGAACTCCTGCTCTGGGATGGAATAGAATACTGTTATTAAAGGTCAGTTTATTACCAAAATCAGTGCCTATATAGGCATATCTTTTCTGCAGTGGTTACTGGTCAGCTTTAAAACTGATCCGCAGGGGCAGAGCAGTTTACCTGCACTGAGCCAAAGACTTCTGTTATTACCTGGGAGTTTGGTGAGCTTTCTGAAAGTGCACCAAACCTGCAGAATATAATAAAAGTCTATTGCAAAGTGCAGAAAAGCCAAAGGTACCCTGCGTTGCACCCGCTGTGCAGGTAAACCGCAGTGCATCAGTATGAAAGCAGCCTTGGGCCCCTTTCACACGGTCAGTCCGACCCATTGGACCCTCCATTCACCTCTAAAGCCCCATACACACGGTCGGAAAATCCGACCACCAAATCCATCGGATTTGGTCCGACGGATTTAGTCCGACACTGGTGTTGCATACACACGGTCGGACAAAGTTGTCGGAAAATCCGATCATTCTGAACGTGGTGACGTTCTCTGCGGACTACGTAGAGGCTAGTAGCCAATAGCTTTGGTCTTGTAATGTGATCTGAGCATGCGTGGCACTTTGTCCGTCGGAATTCGCTACACACGATCGGAATTGGTGTGATCGGACTTTGTTGTCGGAAAATCTATCCAGCAGGAGATAGAACTTTGTCCGTCGGACAATCCGATGGAAACTGTCCGATGGTGCCTACACACGGTCGGAATTTCCGACAACATTGTCTGATAGGACAAAATCCATCGGAAAATCCGACCGTGTGTATGGGGCATAAGAAGTGGCAGACATAAACCACCGACTTGTGTCCTACCTACAATATGATCCGCTAAAAAGTATAGTGGTTGTGTGTCAGTGTCTGCTCTGCATATGCAGAGCAGACACGGACATGCCATCCACCCGCTCTGCTCATTGTGGCCCGCGACCGGTTACCAAGTTGCTTAAGTGGCCCTCGCTCGTCAAAAGGTTGGGTACCCCTGCTCTAGCACCTCCGAATACCTTGGTGGCCCACTCTCTTCGGCTTTGTTCCCTGTATGAGTCCAAACTTAATTTATCCTCTCTTATTCCTCCTAGGGCTTCCTTCTTAGGGGACCTGACTTTTAATGCCGCATTCTCTTCCCCAATAGCCTTCTCTTGGTGGCACAAAAATATTCCGACCACATTAACTTCCCTTCAGATGTGTTGGAATTCAACATGAATTAATATCACATTTCTGGATTTTATACATATGTTTCCTATTGCCAAGCTCAGCCAGGCTGCCATGGTTTCACTCTGTAGGACTGACATATGGTCCCCACATTGGAATTAATGAATGATTTGTATAGCGCTGCAAATGCGAACTGAGTCGCCTCAAGGCGCTTGGTCTGTCCTTTGTTGTCTTGCTTATTAGAAGAGGTAGGTCTTGAGTTTTTTTCTGAAGGCCCGATGGTTTTCTTCCAAGCGGATGTTGGTGGGTAGAGCATTCCATAGCCGAGGTCCTTGGACTGCGAATCTTCGTTCTCCCTTAGATTTGTAGCGGGCTTTGGGGATGAGAAGGCGGTTTTGGTTTGTTGATCGAAGGCTGCGATTGGGTATGTATTTTTTTATTTTCTCACATAGGTATTGAGGAGCGTTTCCTTGTGTACATTTGTGGGTGAGGCAGAGGGTCTTGAATGTGATCCTATCTTTTACCGTGAGCCAATGGAGGGTCCTCAGGGATGGGGAGATGGATTCCCAGGGTTTCTTTCCGGTGACTAGTTTTGCTGCTTTGTTTTGGACGACTTGTAGGCATGCAATATGGTAATCAGGTAGTCCTATGTAAAGGGAATTTGCGTAGTCGAGTCGCGAATTGATGATAGTTCCAACTACTACTGCTTTCTCCTTTTCCGGAATGAAGGGGGATGAGTCTACGTAGCAGGCGGAGGAGATGATGGGATCCGCTGATTACTGATCCTATTTGTGCATCCATAGTCATCTCTGAATCAAAGATGACTCCGAGGTTTTTGGCTTTGGTGCTTAGCCAATTAAGCCTAATGCCCCGTACACACGGTCGGAAATTCCGACCACAAAATCCGTCGGATTTTTTCCGACGGATTTTGTCGGACACTGGTGTTGCATACACACGGTCGGACAAAGTTGTCGGAAAATCCGATCATTCTGAACGTGGTGACGTTTGTTGCGTATGACGGGACTACGTAGAGGCTAGTAGCCAATAGCTTTGGTCTTGTAATGTGATCTGAGCATGCGTGGCACTTTGTCCGTCGGAATTCGCTACACACGATCGGAAAAAGTCCGATAGGACTTTGTTGTCGGAAAATTTGAGAGCAAAGTCCGATGGAGGGCACACACGGTCGGAATTTCCGACAACATGGTCCGATAGGACATTTTCCGACCGCGTGTACGGGGCATAACTCTGCATGACAATGCTGACTCCGACCTGTCTATGAGAATTCCTGATTCAAGCAAGCTTCAAAGAGAACCTAACTGACAGAGATGAGATACAGGAGATCGAAAACCCAGGATTTGACCCCAGGCGGATAATGCAAATCATGGACAAACACTGCCCCCAGAGGCCAATTATGGCAAGACGGTCAGTAATATAACCTGCTGAGCAGTAAAGCCCCAGGAATTGTCTGATTCATCCAAAATCGAGTTGGGCTGGCAATGGGAGGGGGTTTGGATGGTGTGTGATTGTAAAAAAGGATTGTTACAGAGAGCTCTCTCTCGTTTTTTCTCTGCAAAGCCTTACCATGAGGCTGTGTATCTGCCATCTTGGGACTTTGCTCTGACTGAGGGCTTGGGCCTAAACTCCATGTGGCCCAGACCTCTTATTACACCAGGAGGCCAGCTGATAGGATGTTCTAAGTATATTCTTGTATTGTGTTCTGATTGTAAGCTATGTAATCTTGTAACTTCTTTTAATACCTTATGTTAGCTTTCTTATTTCCTTGGGAAATAAATGAGACTTGATTACTCATAAACTGTGTGTTTGGTTTCATAGCTAACCTTGTATTATTGTCATATTAACAGTAGCATGCGCTCAGAGTTTTAATAGACCAACCAATCTATAGGGACTAGACAGATTATAACACAGAGATAATAGTAATTATTATAACGGTTACAACATTTGGCACCCCAGAGGCATGTAGTATTTTTTTTTTTCTGCACAGAATTCACAAACCCTAATGTATTTTTGTTTTTGAGTCCCTGTAAGCATTAAACCTCAAATACACCCAGAACTGGAAATCGCCTCTAGTGTGGACAAGATTGGCGCTGGCTCACGAATTCTGAAACCACGCTTGGATGGTCATGAAAATTCAGTGAAATATTTCATCAGTGAAACGGACACGTAGAACCTGGTGAGATCTTTGGCTGATATATGTATATACCGTATATACTCGAGTATAAGCTGAGTTTTTCAGCACATTTTTTTGTGCTGAAAGTGCCCCCCTTGGCTTATACTGGAGTCAAGCACTTTTCTGCAGCAGAGAATGACATTTTCCGAACCGACTTTGGGGCACCGTATCTCAGGGCCACTTGGTGCTAGGAACCCTAAATTGGTGTGCAAACCAAGTGGAACTAGCACTACCACATATCCGAATATGGGGTTCCTAGCACCAAGTGGCCCTGAGTTACGGGGCCCCAAATTCGGTCAACTGTGTCCATCTGCAGCAATATCATTTCGGGACCCTTATGGTCCAGAGACCCCAAATTTTGTCTGCAGCTAGGGGGCATCTAGGAACCCTTAACTACCGAGTTTGAAGTTCGGTGGACCTATGGCTGCAAATGGGCACAGTGAGGCATGCAAATGGGCACAGTGAGGCTGCAAATGGGCATTGTTGACCCTCTTTTCCACTTACAGTAGCTGCTCATTTCTCACCCTAGGCTTATACTCAAGTCAATAAGTTTTCCCAGTTTTTTGTGGTAAAATTAGGTGCCTCGGCTTATATTCGGGTCGGCTTATACTCGAGTATATACAGTATGTTAAACGTTGTTATATTGTTAATGTATTCAAATCAGGCATTTTTTCGTCTATAGATAAGCATTATCCCCAACCTCCTTACCGATTTATGAGTTTATATGAGAAGATCTGCCGAGACTCTCCCAGAGGCAAAGGTTTAATGTACGATTTATTTAGCTCCTTTATTGGAATTCTTTTCTCTGACTCTGTTCCATATATGAGTAGCTGGGAGACAGACTGTGACACACACTTCACCCCAGTGGATTGGGTCAACATGCTAGGAAGCTTACGTAGATGAACCAAATCACTGACAATTTTAAAGACGGCCCTCAAGCTACCCCTAGTAGACTTCATGGCATCTACCCTAGCGTGTCCGATATGTGTTTTAGAGGTTGCTTCTCCAGGGGCTCAATGATACATAGATTTTGGTTTTGCAACAAGATCCAATCACTCTGGGGCAGAATCTCACATACTGCCTCTACTATCCCTGGGAACACTTTAGGCCCCATACACACGAGACGCCGATGCAAACTCTGCTGAACGCATGTTTTAAAAAGCAGAAACCCGCATTTAAAAACACGCGTTTTGGTGCGTTTTAATACTGCGTTTAGCTGCGTTTTACTGCGTTTGTGTCTATAAGCGTTTGTAAAGATAACATCATATAGACCCTCCCCAAGCTCAGAAAGAAAATGTATTATTAACTATTTCTGCCATTTTGATCAGAGTGAGCAGCAGCAGAGAGAGCAGTTGTACACTTGCATTTGCCTCTCTTTCTGTGTTTTTTTTTGGAAATGGATCCCATATTGAATATATGTCAGGAAATGCTCCTGATGTTGCTCTTGATGAGGCAGCAACGTCGTCGCAAATTGCGTGAGAGGACCAGAGTCAGAGCTTGTCGATATCGGACCCATCCGTTGATGGCACAGCGAATGTCTGTTGGATATTTCACAAACATGGTGGGGGGTTGGGGCTGACTAGACATTGGTATGCAGGTTTTTCTTTGTGAAAAAAAAGACATTGCTATGCTTTGGTCAGACTAGGTGGAGTCACTGATTAGATTAGAAATTGGATGAAGGGTTGGGGCAAAGAAGTGGAGGCATTCCTCATTGTCTAAGCCACCTAAAAAACTAGAGTTTTTATGGCATTGCATCAGTGAGTATATATGCTCTATGAACTATCTAAATTAATTACGACATTTTAAACCAATTTTTTTAGTATTTTTTTATGGTTCACCATCATATTTCTGAGTTTTCTGGTCCAAAAAATTGGGTTCCTTTAAAAACGCTTATAAACGCAAACGCGGCTAAATGCAGGTGCCGCGTTTAGCAGTGTTTTGCGTGTGAAACGTGGAAAAGAAAAGTACATTTTTTTGCTTCTGGAAGAACGAGGTTAAACGCATCTGCATAAAAACGGGAAAAAACCAGACTGTGCACATGGGCACATAGTATAACATTGCATGCGTTTAGGGGCAGTTGAAAAAAGTGTCCAACTGCCTCTGAACGCGCGTTTAACAGCGTGTGCATGGGGGCCTTAGACTTGAGCCTCCCTATGTGTCTTCTCTTTGTCCCTATTCCGGGGAAGCTTATCCATACTATATGCAATGCTATCCTTTGGGCCATAGCTTTGCATTGGAAATCCAAAATTATCCAGTTTTCTACAATTATTAACCGCTTCCCGACCGCCTCACGCAGATATACTGCGGCAGAATGGCACGGGCAGGCAAAATCACGTACCTGTACGTGGCCCTTTAAATGCCTGCCCGTGGGTCGCGCGTGTGCCGCCAGCGGCGCGCTCGCGACCTGGTCGGGAGCTCCGTGACCCTGGCCGCGGGACCAGCGGACCCGATTGCCGCTGGTGTCCCGCGATCGGGTCACAGAGCTGAAGAACCGGGAGAGGTCTGTGTAAACAAACCTCTCCCCGTGCTTCCTACTCTGCCTGTCATTGATCGGCTGTTCCCGGTCATCGGGAAAGCCGATCAATGACGTCAGACATCAGCCCCGCCCCCTAATGTAAAAAAACACACACACGTCACAGCCCATAACCCCTTCCCTCCCCCTAGTGGTTAACTCTTTCACTACAACTGTCATTTATACAGGAATCAGTGCATTTAAATAGCATTGATTGCTGTATAAATGACAATGGTCCCAAAAATGTGTCAAAAATGTCCGATGTGTCCGCCATAATGTCGCAGTCACAATAAAAATCGCTGATCGCCGCCATTACTAGTAAAAAAAAAAAATATTAATAAAAATGCTATAAAACTATCCCCTATTTTGTAAATGCTATAACTTTTGCGCAAACCAATCAATAATCGCTAATTGCGATTTTTTTTTTACCAAAAATATGTAGAAGAATATGTATCGGCCTAAACTGAGGAAAAAAAATGTTTTTTTATATATTTTTTGGGGATATTTATTATAGCAAAAAGCAAAAAATATTGCATTGTTTTCAAAATTGTCGCTCTATTTTTGTTTTTAAACCGCAAAAAATAAAAACCGCAGGGGCGATCAAATACCACCAAAAGAAAGCTCTATTTGTGAGAAAAAAAGGACGTCAATTTTGTTTGGGAGCCACGTCGGACGACCGCGCAATTGTCAGTTAAAGCAGCGCAGTGCCGAATCGCAAAAAGGGGCCTGGTCCTTTGGCTGCCAATTGGTCCGGGGCTGAAGTGGTTAAAGGAATTGATTCCATCAGGCTCATGAGGAGATTTTTTTACACTCTACAAGACAAATTATCCTTTGTTTTCTGCCTAATGGTACGGGATTCCAAATGACACACCTTTCTGATATGATGTATCACTATCAACCCTTAATCTACCTCTGTATGTCTATATACATCCGTTTGCACTGATATTTCCATATATCCGGCATTATAGTTATACATCAAGATGATTGGTAATCTTTAGTCTAAATTGTATTTTTATTACGTATTTAGATTCTCATTGTCCTTCAAATTTATTTTGTAGATTTATGTAAGCCTCTCACTTTATTATGTTTTCACTGTAACTTAATGTCTTTGTTACGGTTGATTCTGTACTGTATTAAATTTTTTGCAAATAGTTTGCAAACGGAAAAAAAAAAAAGAATTGTAAGGGAAAAATGCAATTACTAGTGGCGGCAACAATGCATGACCAAAATGGAAGGATCATACTTTGGATGATGGCAAAGGACACCTGGGGCACACAGTAAAAGACCTGGGGCACATGCCCTGGGTGCCAGGGTCTAGCAATGCATCTGCTGTCAGATATACAATCGCCAGCCACTTTATTAGGTACACCTGTTCAATTGCTTGGTAACACAAATTTCTAATCAGCCAATCACATGGCAACAACTCAGTGCATTTAGGCATCTAGGCATGGTGAAGACAACTTGCTGAAGTTCAAACCGAGCATCAAAATGGGGAAGAAAGGGGGATTTAAGTGACTTTGAAGGTGGCATGGTTGTTGTTGCCAGACGGGCTGGTCTGAGTATTTCAAAAACTGCTGATCTACTGGGATTTTCACACACAGCCATCTCTCGGGTTTACAGAGAATGGTCCGAAAAAGAGAAAATATCCAGTGAGCGGCAGTTGTGTGGAGGAAAATGCCTTGTTGATGTCAGAGGTCAGAGGAGAATAGGCAGACTGGTTTGAGATGATAAAGGCAACAGTAACTCAAATAACCACTCGTTACATCCAAGGTATGCAGAATACCATCTATGAACGCACAAAACATCGAACCTTAAAGGCAGATGGGCTACAGCAACAGAAGACCACACTGAGTGCCACTCCTGTCTGCAAAGGAACAGGAAACTGAGGCTACAATTGACACAGGCTCACCAAAATTGGACAATAGAAGATTGCCTGGTCTGATGAGTCTCGATTTCAGTTGCGACATTCAGATGGTCGGCTCAGAATTTGGTGTAAACAACATGAAAGCCATGGATCCATCCTGCCTTGTATCACCGGTTCTGGCTGGTTGTGGGGGTGTAATGGCGTGGGGGATATTTTCTTGGCACACTTTGAGCCCCTTAGTACCAATTGAGCATTGTTTAAACACCACGGCCTACCTGAGTATTGTTGCTGACCATGTCCATCCCTTTATGACTACAGTGTCCCCATCTTCTGATGGCTCCTTCCAGCAGGATAGGAGCACCACATCACAAAGCTCCAATCATCTCACCACTGGTTTCTTGAACATGACAATGAGGTCACTAGACTCCACTGGCCTCCACACTCACCAGATCTCAATCCAATATAGCACCCTGGAATGTGGTGGAACGGGAGAATCACATCATGGATGTGCAGCCGACAAATCTGCAGCAACTGCTTGATGCTATCATGTCACTATGGACCAAAATCTCTGAGGAATGTATTCAACACCTTGTTGAATCTATACCACGAAGAATAAGGGCAGTTCTGAAGGCAAAAGGGGGTCCAACCCGGTACCAGCAAGGTGTACCTAATAAAGTGTCCGGTGAGTGTATATCCGATGGTAATTAAAACGTCAAAATTCCACAAAAACATAATTTCAGAACTTTTTACATTTCCGAATTACCTATTGTATCTCAGGAACAGATTGTTCAGGTCGTCGTTGACTTGCACCAGCTCGATGATGACCTCATCGTTTTGGACGGTTTCCACAAGCTTTAAGATCCGGGCTTGCATTTCTTGACACACTTTCTGCAGCTCCTATCAAAAAAAAAAAAATCCCAATAACAATCAGCCTTTTAATGAGTGACACGATCCGCACTCGGGGTGCCTTTGTTGGAGAATGTCGCCGGTTACAATGTTGATGTGAATTGACAATGGTGTGGGCCGGAGTCTCTGCTGACAAGGCAGGTAGTGTAAATAGGATCTCAGGGTATGAATTCTGTGCGGCATTGTCATTTGTAGGGCCTCCGGGCACAGCGAGTTGGAGGAAACGGTGTAAAAGCTGAGAAAGCAGTAAAACGAGCATTGATTTAAAGGCCTCCCTGAGCAGGCAGTTAGTGGCTGTGCTCTGTTTTAATAAGACAGAATGAATTCGGGATTGTTACAGGGAAGTCGCTGGAGATAAGCAGAGCGTGTCACCGAAGGGATAAAGAAAACAGAGAGCAATGAGGGAAAGAGACAGACCGAGAAGGAGAGAGGGACAGAAAAAAAAAGGAGGAAAATAGAACAAAAAGGAGGAAAATAGAACAAAAAATAGGAAAATAGAACAAAAAAGAGGAAAATAGAACAAGAAAGAGGGAAATAGAACAAAAAAGAAGGAAAATAGAACAAAAAAGAAGGAAAATAGAACAAAAAAGAAGGAAAATAGAACAAAAATTAGGAAAATAGAACAAAAAAAAGAAGGAAAATAGAATAAGAAATAGGAAAATAGAACAAAAAAGAGGAAAATAGAATAAGAAATAGGAAAATAGAACAAAAAGGAGGAAAATAGAACAAAAATTAGGAAAATAGAACAAAAAGGAGAAAAATAGAACAAGAAAGAGGAAAATAGAACAAAAAGGAGGAAAACAGAACAAGAAAGAGGAAAATAGAACAAAAAAGAAGGAAAACAGAACAAGAAAGAAGAAAATACAACAAAAAAGAGGAAAATAGAACAAAAAAGAAGGAAAATAGAACAAAAAATAGGAAAATAGAACAAAAAGGAGGAAAATAGAACAAGAAAGAGGAAAATAGAACAAAAAAGAAGGAAAATAGAACAAAAAAGAGAAAAATAAAACAAAAAAGAGAAAAGTAGAACAAAAAAGAAGGGGAGAAATGTTGAAAACCAAATTCTGCTTTCCGCACAGGCTATATACAGCACAGTGATGGTGTCACCCCTACTTTTATATGGTAATATCTCAGTTTGCAATGGTCTGTGGTCATTGAGGAATGTATATATAATCTATTTCTGCCCAGCCCGATTTGAAGCCTGAGTTTAGTTTAACCACTTCAGCCCCGGAAGATTTGGCTGCTGAATGACCGGGCAATTTTCTGCGATTCAGCACTGCGTCGCTTTAACTGACAATTGTGCAGTCGTGCGGTGCTGCACCCAAACAAAATTGATGTACATTTTTTCCCACAAATAGAGCTTTCTTTTGGTGGTATGTGATCGCCTCTGCGGTTTTTATTTTTTGCTATTAACCAAAATTTTTTGAAAAAAACACAATATTTTGTACTTTTTGCTATAATAAATATCCCCATTTTTTTAAAAAAAAGCAAATTTTTCCTCAGTTTAGGCCGATACGTATTCTTCTACATATTTTTGGTAAAAAAAAAAAAATCGCAATAAGTGTATATTGATTGGTTTGCGCAAAAGTTATAGCGTCTACAAAATAGGGGATAGATTTATAGCATTTTTATTATTTATTTTTTTTTTAATAGTAATGGCGGCGATCTGTAATTTTTATCGAGACTGCTACATCATGGCGGACACATCGGACACTTTTGACACATTTTTGGGACCATAGACATTTGTACAGCGATCAGTGCTATAAAAATGAACTGATTACTGTGTAAATGACACTGGCAGGGAAGGGGTTAAACACTAGGGGGTGATCAAGGGGTTAAGTGTGTCCTAGGGAGTGATTCTAACTGCGGGGGAGGGGCTACCACTGACATGACAGCGATCACTGCACCAGATGACAGGGAGCAGTAGATCTCTGTCTTGTCACTAAGCAGAATGGGGAAATGCCTTGTTTACATCTCCCCATTCTACCTCTCCGCACCGCAATCGTGGGCCGCTGGTGAACATCAAGTTACCGGGACCCACTTGCCTGCCTGTGCTATTCTGCCGACGTATATATCATATATATTGAAGCTGTTATAGCTGCAAAGGGTGGGTCAACTCAGTATTGAACCCTACAGGCTAAGACTGGGATGCCATTAAAGTTCATGTGCGTGTAAAGGCAGGTTTCCCAATACTTTTGACAATATAGTGTATGTGCAGTGCAACATGTGTGCATTAAAGCCCACTCTTATTGCTGCCGCATATATATGTTGCATGGGCAGCAAGTGGTTGGATAAAACATTTTTTTTCTTGAGTTCAGCTTTAATCGATTAATTATAGTGTCCCCATAGTATGATATCCCCCAATATATAACAATATTAACCTGTAAGAGCTCCATGTCTTCTTGTACTTCGGCTCCTGGGCTGTTCTCCAACAATATGGCTGACATGACCTTCATATTCATCCTCACCACGTCCAGCTCACTGTAGAGCTTTCCAATCTGGTAAACATATCATAACATCATGTACAGTTATATGTAAGGAGATAGGACAAAGAGGAGGGTTAGGGTTAAATGGAATGGATTTATTGTCATCTGTGTCCTCACTGGGGAAATTCACTCTATTTCTTGGTGACCACTGTCACCACCACCATTTCTGGTGACCACTGTCACCACCACCATTTCTGGTGACCACTGTCAACACCATTTCAGGTGACCACTGTCACCACCATTTCTGGTGACCACTGTCACCACCACCAGAAATGGTGACCACTGTCACCACCATTTCAGGTGACCACTTTCACCACCACCATTTCTGGTGACCACTGTCGCCACCACCATTTCTGGTGACCACTGTCACCACCATTTCTGGTGACCACTGTCACCACCACCATTTCTGGTGACCACTGGCACCACCACCATTTCTGGTGACTACTGTCACCACCACCATTTCAGGTGACCACTGTCACCACCACCATTTCTGGTGACCACTGTCACCACCATTTCTGGTGACCACTGTCACCACCATTTCTGGTGACCACTGGCACCACTACCATTTCTGGTGATTACTGTCACCACCACTATTTCAGATGACCACTGTTACCACCACCATTTCTGGTGACCACTGTCACCACTATTTCTGATGACCACTGTCATCATCACCATTTCTGGTGACCACTGTCACCATCACCATTTCTGGTGACCACTGTCACCACCACCATTTCAGGTGACCACTGTCACCACCACATTTTCTGGTGACCACTGTCACCACCACATTTTCTGGTGACCACTGTCACCACCACCATTTCTGGGGACCGCTGTTACCACCATTTCTGGTGACCACTGTTACCACTATTTCTGGTGACCACTGTTACCACTATTTCTGGTGACCACTCTCATCACCACCATTTCTGGTGACCACGTTCCCGAGTGTCTCCGAGTGTCTATGAGCGTTTCCGAGTGTCTCCGGCGCCCCACCTCTGTATGTACATGGCCATGATGTTTTCCATGTTCGACATTGCCCCCCTCTCTGTAAGTCTTGAGTTTATCTGTGTTCTCTGTTTCAGAGCATCTCCAATTATTGTCTCCTTCATGGCCCTGAAGAAGGGATTTATCTTAAATCTCACGAAACGCGTCGGTCAATGGGAGAAGTGCTTTTCTATTTATATACTACATATGGATACTGTATATTACTCTATGCATACACTTTTTTTTACTTAATACATTTTTCTATTTTTCTATTTTTCGTATAATATTTGTGTCTTCTAAAAAAGTTTGCCCTTAAAGTCCTGTTTGTATCGGGGGCTACTTGCCTTTATATACAATGCGCCCCACCTCTGGCCACATGCGGTATTGCATACACTAGCAGTGATCGTGGAACAATTGATTCCTATGGGGAAACTCACTTTGATATATGAGTGCTTTGGATTACAAGCATTCTTCTAGAACAAATTTTGCTCGTAATCCAAGGTACTACTGTATTATGTTTTTACCTAAAAAATACTATCTTTTCATTCATCTGCCACATTTTGTTGTCTGCTATATCTGCTTCAATAAAGATCTTTGCTGATGAGAAAAATGTATTTGGTGAGTTCATCTATCTGATAAAGCCTGTCCTCTGTGATTGTATCGGCTTATACAGGCCAGGAATAAAGGTCTCAGCGAGAAATAAGTCACTAATACAACAGTCGGAGTCGGAATAGCCTTTGTTTCCTATTTTATTAACATTATGTTATTGCTGAGATATTCATTGTATGAAGAATATTCTAGCACAATATGTCAGACACGATGATGGAGGAGGCACGCTGTGTTCAGTCTTGACTTTCTTTCATACGCCTTAAGCCCCATACACACGGTCGGACTTTTTCATGGATTTTGTCCGATCGGACAAGGTTGTTGAAAAATCAGACCGTGTGTATGCACCATCGGACAGTGTTCGTCGGTTTGTCCGACGGACAAAGTCTTATCTCCTGCTGGAAAGATTTGCCGTCAACCCGGTCCGATCACACCAAACCCGATCGTGTGTACGGTTGTCCGACCGGACAAAGTGCTACGCATGCTCAGATCACATTACAAGACCAAAGCTATTGGCTAATAGCCTCTACGTAGTCCCGTCGTAGGCAACAAACGTCACCACGTTCAGAATGATCGGATTTTCCGACAACTTTGTCCGACCGTGTGTACGCAAAACCAACATCGGACAAAGTACGACGGACATGATCCGACGGACCTGGTCTGCGGATTGTCCGACCGTGTGTATGGGGCTTTACACTTCCGGTCTCTGGTGGTTGTCAGCGGTGCCTAGCTGGAACGCACGCCGTCTCTCCACACACACAGGACGGGAGATTCATTTCTGGTACACAAGTACCATCCAAAATTTGCCAACGAGAACAGCCCCAGTGCCCGGGTGGGCACTGTAACTCGTGAGTAGGCAATTGGCTATGTTTTTAATATGCTATTTTAAATAAATGAAACAATATCACGCTATGTAGTTGTTTCTCTGCCTTTTCATATGCATTCCATCTGAGCTCCTGAGAGGAAGATACCTACTACTGTCTCCTGATTAACCACATGTGTACAGGCACTAACCTGTAAAGGCCCTTATTGACTTTCTTTTTGATTAAAGAAGTCAATAACATCTGGTAAGCAGCCAGCTGTTTTTTTACTGCACAATTGGGTGACCAACAAGAAGATAAGAAAATTCTGGTGAAGGGTCTTTCATACCCTGTTTCCCCGAAAATAAGACCTAGCGTGATTGTTGGTGATGGCTGCAATATAAGCCCTACCCCCCAAATAAGCCCTAGTTAAAGTCCTTGTAGGTCTTATTTTCAGGGTAGGGCTTATTTTCAGGGAAAGAGGGTAGGGCTTATTTGGGAGGTAGGGCTTATATTGCAGCCATCACCGACAATCACGCTAGGTCTTATTTTCGGGGAAACAGGGTAGATATAGAACTAAAGATTGGTGATCTATGGTTGACTTCTTTGACCACCCCACACAGCACAGAATTTTTGGTTTTGTTGTTGTTTATTTTGTGTCATTTTCCATCCAGGACTTTGTTCACATAAAGGACTTTGCACATGCTATATATGCTTTTGAGCACGTTGTTGAAATAATTCAGAGGAGTGTTACGGATACATAACCTAGATATAATCTATGAATATATGTAACATTGCCATTGGTTTTTTTTATTTTCACAGCAGGATATCTATATAGCTTGTATCCATGCACTGGGTATATATTTATAAAAATATTTTTCAATATAGTGTATATTTAGAAGTAAATTAACTATAATCACTATTCTATAGGTGTTTATTAGCACATTCAATTAGCGCCCCTGGCACAATACTTTATCAACAATCAATCTCACGATTTTTAAGGGAGCAGCTTGTTATACATAATTCTTGTATCACAGTTTTTGATTTTCGTTTTTTGTTTTTTTGTGGCGCGGAGCTATACAGCTTTCTTTATAGAGCAGTTTGTTCACATAATCCTTATTGTACTTTACCTGCTCAGGTGTTAGTTGTTGTGCTGATACATCTGGACAAGTTATGCTGGTGGGGGCATCCGATGCACGACTTGTTATAGTCTAGAGAATTACAAAAACACACATAGTAAAACATTACAGCAATCTCGCCAAAACATGGAGGTGCGATTAGAGATAATGGACTTGTGCATTGTATTAGTTGTCAACTGAAAACTGGGCAAGGAAACCCCCACCCAAACCCAAAGACTAATTCATTAACCACCTCAATATGGGGCACATACACCCACTTCCTGCCCAGGCCATTTTTCAGCTTTCAGCGCTGTCACATCACTGACTGGCATTACTGATGATCACAGATTGCTGACACTTGTGGGCACTGATTGCTGGCAGTGGTGGGCATATATTTTTGGCACTGGTGGCACTTAATTGTAATCAGGGGACTGATGATCAGTGCCCTGATTACATCCCTCTTACGTCCTCTGTGAGCAGATGCCGCTGATCGGCTCTCCTCTCCACACACTGTCAGTGTGAGGTGAGGAGAGCCAATTACCGACATCTCCGTGTTTACATGTGACCGGCTGTGATTGGACACAGCCGATCACATGGTTAAAGAGCCGCCACTCTTTACACAGATCGTGTTCCCGCCATGTCCTAGCAACACGACGCGGCCATGGTCGCCACGCTGCGCGCCCCCGGGGGCGCGGGAAAGCGGTCGTTCTGGAGGGGCTCAGGAAGTAATTAAAGTGTAATTACTCTGGTCTGGCCGCACCTAGAGTATGCTGTCTGGTTCTGGGCACCAGTCCTCAAGAAGGATGTACTGGAAATGGAGCGAGTACAAAGAAGGGCAACAAAGCTAATGAAGGGTCTGGAGGATGTTAGAAATGAGGAAAGGTTGCGAGCACTGAACTTATTCTCTCTGGAGAAGAGAAACTTGAGAGGGGATATGATTTTAATTTACAAATACCGTACTGGTGACCCCACAATAGGGATAAAACTTTTTTGCGGAAGGGAGTTTAACAAGACACGTGGCCACTCTTTAAAATTAGAAGAAAAAAGGTTTAACCTTAAACTACGTAGAGGGCTCTTTACTGTAAAAGTGGCAAAGATGTGAAATTCTCTTCCACAGGCAGTGGTCTCAGTGGGGGGCTGTCAGGGCTGGGCTCAGCCCTTCTTTCTCTGAGCTAGCTGCTCAGCTGTCGGCTAATTGCCAGCTCGCATCTCTTTCCACAGTTACTCAGCTGTTGATGATATCCTGCTCGTCAGTCCTGCCTACTTAAGCCACCCAGTCCAGAGGAGCTCTGCCTTAGCTTTGGTCAACATCACAGAAACTATCTTCTGCGATCCTGTTCAAAACTTGCTTTGCTGACATCCCTTCTGGCTCCAGATCCTGCTTGCTGTTCCACTGCATTGATCCCTGACTTCTGGCTTGGCTGACTATCTGTTCCGGTTACTGAACTTTGGCTATGTTTGTTCTTTTTACTTTTATTATTAAACAAGTGTGATTTAACTGTACTTCTGTCTCGGCCTGATTCCATGGTTTCTGACAGGGGCATCGATAGTTTCAAAAAACGATTAGCTAAGCACCTGAACGACCACAACATACAGGGGTATACAATGTAATACTGACGTATAATCACACACATAGGTTGGACTTGATGGATTTGATGGGTCTTTTTTCACCCTCACTTACTATGTAACTATGTATATATGTAACTGTAACATTTTGGATTTCACATCACTTTCTATCCAGGTCACAGTGGCCAATGGGACAAATACAGGCGGTGAATCTACCCAGTGGGGTTACAGACAGCAATAACAAAAATGTTTTGGCTTTAGATAAACTTAAATTTTTATCAGCATATGTAGAACTGTGTGCAAGAGAAAGAATATGATCAAGCTTGTCTGTTCATGTCTTTGCACAATAAACACTCATAAATGTAATGCGTCTGAGCTACTGTTTCGGTTCCTTGGATTGCTTCCTGTAGTAATAAAAATATGATGCTATCAAGCATCGAGAGCTCATAAAAATGTTCTCATACTGGTTTTAGTACTCTGCGATCCATGCAGTGGAGGGACAAATCATGCAAGGGCCACTCTGTGGTAAGCCAGTTTGGGTCTCCCTTTGGCCCCCAGTACTGTTGCTCAGCAAAGGTCCTTGTTCTGTGGTCATGGAGACACTTTTCCAATGTGTGTCCTCTGACCTGGGAGAGTCATTATCCACAGAGCAGAGTCTGCTTCCTCTTCTGTTCTTCTCCAGTGGTGGGCAGCCCTCAATGATGCAAAAGATGGCCAGTTTGGGCCCCCTTTTAACCCCCTGTACTGTTGCCCAACAAAGGTCCTTGTTGTGTGGTCATGGAGACACTTTTCCAGTGTGTGTCCTCTGACCTGGGAGAGTCAATAGCCACAGAGCAGAGTCCATTTCCTCTACTGTTCTTCTCCAGTGGTGGGCAGTCCTCAATCCTCAATGATGCACAAGATAGCACTGTGAAGTGATGTCAGTACTTATCTTTGCATTATTTTTCAGTGAGCCCAAGGCAGCAAGCCACTTTCAAACACGTGGCAGAGTCTCAGTATGTCTGTTGTTTTTGGGCTGCCTGTGAATGATGGCTGGATGATGTGATTCCCCCACTGGCCAATCAAGAGGCCGAAAACCTGGCACTGGGGAGAGGATGAGAGCAACCAGTGAGGGTTGTAACCCCTGCATTGCTGGAAGAAGTGCAAATACCTATAGTCACAGCCAAAATAAACTTCTTATGCCACGTACACACGAGCAAACTTTTCGACGGACTAGGTCCGATGGTCTTCCCGACGAACTTTCGACGGAGTTTCAACGAACTTTCCAAATGAACGGACTTGGCCACACACAATCACACTAAAGTCTGACTGATTTGAACGTGATGACGTACAACTGGACTAGAATAAGGAAGTTCTTAGCCAGTAGCCAATAGCTGCCCTAGCATCATTGTTTGTCCGTTGGACTAGCACACAGACCAATGGATTTTTCGATAGGAACTGGGTCCGGCGGAAAAATTTGAAGCATGTTCTATTTCTAAAGTCTGTCAGATTTTTCGACAGCAAAAGTCTGATGGAGCCCACACACGATCGAATTGTCTGACGGATTCGTTCCGTCGGACCTTTGCTGTCGAAAAGTCCAGTCGTGTGTACGCGGCATTAGAAAACGGAAACATATTTAACAGAAGAAGTAATCTCAAGAATAATATTCTATAATGAAGCCAATAAGCCAGATAAACAAAAAGTCCATGTAGACTGAATGCTCCTGAAGCCAAGTGGAAAATAAGTAGTAGATCTAGAAAGCTTAAATGCACTTGCTCGCTCTGACAGGACACACAAAAGCATAAGAAGTAGGCGAAGCCTCTAAACGTGTCGCCATGCAGACCACCTGAGGCTGTGTTTAACTTGGCAGTGGTGAAGGCTTTACTCTGTGGGCTGGTTGGTGGCTTCATCCTGGTGTACTCGCTGTAACGTGGCTTTCCCCCGGCTGTGTCCTCTTCAGCAGTCCTGCTTCTTCCTTCTCTCCCTTGGTTGCCCACGATTGGGAAGGCTGGATTGCGTTCCACAGACTAAACAGTGGCGGAATTATCAGGGTCGCACCAGTCGCATTTGCGACTGGGCCCTTCAGTTCCGCCACTGTATGGGGGCCCACTGCCGCCGCCCGGGAGATAGCCATTCGCGTGGAGTCCCGGTACGCTCAGCCCCCTAATCATCTCCGGCTGCTCCGCCTATCCTCCCCGCCTGCTTTCACGGGCACACGGCACAGTCCCCGCCCGCTCCACCCATTCTCTCCGCCCGTAAAGTCCCCGCCCATCTTCTCCTTCCCAGCCCGCTCCGCCTTCACTCACAGTCCCCGCCCATCTTCTAAGTCACCGCCTGCACTCACAGGCACAGTCCCTGCCCGCTCCGCCCATCTTCTCTGGCTCTGCCTTTTCTCACAGGCCCCGCCCATCATCTCTGCTCGCCCAAGCAAGGAGAGGGAACCAAGTGATCTGCAAGTGAGTGGCACTCCCTCCACACCACCACCACCACTGATACCCCCCCACCCCACCACCACTACTGCCATAGATACCCCCCTCCCCCCTCCCCCCACACCACCACCAATACCCCCCACACCGCCACCACCACTACTACTGCCACTGATACCCCACACCACCACCACTGATACCCCCCACACCACCACCACTACTGCCACTGATACCCCCTCCCCCCACACCACCACCGATACCCCCCACACCCCCACTACTGCTACTGATATCCCCTCCCCCCCACTGATACCCCCCACACCACCACCACTACTGCCACTGATACCCCCCACACCACCACACTGCTGCCACTGATACCCCCCCCCACACCACCACCACCACTACTACTGCCACTGATACCCCCACACCCCCACCACCACTGATACTGATACCCCCCCCACACCACCACCACTGATACCCCCCCACACCACCACCACTACTGCCACTGATACCCCCCCACACCACCACCGATACCCCCCCACACCACCACCACCATTACTGCCACTGATACCCCCTCCCCCCACTCCACCACCAGCACTGATACCCCCCACACCACCACCACCACTACTGCCACTGATCCCCTCCTTCCCCCACACCACTACTGCCACTGATACACCCTCCCCCCACACCACCACCACCGATACCCCCCCACCACCACTACTGCCACTGATCCCCCCTCCCCCCACACCACCACCACTACTGCCACTGATACCCCCCACACCACCACCACTACTGCCACTGATACCCCCCTCCACCCACACCACCACCACTGATATCCCCCCACACCACCACCACTACTGCCACTGATACCCCCCTCCCCCCCACACTGCCACCACCACCACTGATACCCCCCACACCGCCACCAACACCACTGATACCCCCCCCACACCACCACCACTACTGCCTCTGATACCCCCTCCCTCCACACCACCACCACTTATACCCCCCACACCACCACCACTACTGCCACAACCCTTGCCACTCATCCCATCCCCACCCAACCACCACTGCTGCCACTGATCCCATCCCCCCACTGCTGCCACTCATCCCATCTCTCCCTCACCACTGCCCCCCATCCCCCACACAATGCCACTGATTCTATCTCTCCCCAACCACCACTTCTGCCACTAATCCCATCCCCCACCACCACCTCTGCCACTCATCACAGGGGCGTAACTACAGGGGTCACAATTGCAATAGCGCACATGTTGCCCCTGAACACCTGAATGGGGGGGAGGAACAAATCCCCTAATTTTTTCTCCTGCAGCCACTAAAAGTCTGCTTCTTGTCCTCTCCCTCTGATAAGCCTTAAGTGGCTGCAGGTGGAAAATGGAGGGGATTTGTTCCCCCTCCTATCCAGGTCCTGCTGCCCATGTGATCAGTGGGAAGGGCCCTGGCTGGAGGTCAGGGGGGCCCTCCATGGTTTCTTGCACCGGGGCCCTGAAGGTTCTAGTTACGCCACTGAGACTAAAGATATCCTCCCCAGGCACACAAAGCTGGTCTTACATGTAAGAGGATATTATTCAATAAAGTGTTTGGTTTACTGGTAATTGGAGTCCCTGTTTTTATATCAGCTCCAGAGCGACTGCTTGGCTACATTATATGTCTCCATTATAAAATATTATTCTTGGGATTACCTCTTCTGTTAAATATGTTCCAGTTTACTTGCAAATTTATTTCTGCTGTGTGTCAGGACCCAGGTCTGAACATGCAAGCTCTGCTGTGTCTGAAGATGTCTCTTCTTGCTGAGCCACATGGGATGCTGGACAGCTCTCAGGACAATTCCTTGAATGATCTTGCCTTGAACCTTGTTTCTCTTGAACTTTGAAGTCTTTGCTCCTCCCATGAACTTCCTATTTAGCCATACCTTTGCACTTCCTGTTTGCCAGATTATTGTGCTCTTCTCCAGTCAAGATCTTGCTTCACTCCTGCTGCCTTCCATATCTCCACTACTACTTGTTACCAACCCTTGGCTTGTTCCTCGGCTACGCTTCTGCTTAATCCCAATCTGCGACCACTTGTTGCTAACCTGTCAGGAACTTGGTAGGAGGCTGAGATGCCAGGAGGGCTCCCCTTGTGGCCGAGTGCAGCACAACCCGCAAAGTGACACAGAGATGCAGCTGATGCCAGGAACGTGGTAGAGCAAAGTCACTGGAGGCAACGTGCTTAGGAGGTCCAGAGGAGAGGACCAATGGAAGTCCAGTAGCAGAGTCAAAAGCCAGGCCAGGGGTCAAACACGGTAAGACAGTCCAAGATCAGAGCCAGAAGTCTGGGTACAGGAGACAGGAAAACACGGAGTCCGTTAGCCAGGCCGGGGTCAGATGCAGGAAGCAGGCAGGGAGACGTCAGATGCAAGCCGGTAGGTAGAGCCAGGAGATCAGCAGGAGCAGGTAAAACAAGCCGGGTCGGTACACAGGTGATCAGGTAACAGGAATCGCAAACACAGGTATACAGGGAGAGCTGATGATAATCCAGCGATGCGGCACTGTCAGTGGAACGTTTAAATAATCATGTCCTGTGCGCGCCGCTGCGTATGCGTATTCGCCCGTTAGCGGCACTATTGCGCATCCGTGTGCGCTGATGCGCGTTAGCGCGACCTTGCCCATGCTGGTTCACTGACCTTGTAGAATTGCGCATAGAGATGCGCCTATTTCCCTGACATAACCTTTGACTTGTTTACTGACTACCCTTTTGCTTGACCCCTATCTGCTACATCTGCTACTGGACTCCAGCTTGCTCACCTCATGGTGGGGTGATCCTGAGGACCACAACCTGGTACTAACATGCAGCAAAACCCATCTCCACCATCAGGAGCTCTGTTGAACACCGGTTAGTGCATAGATTCCGCACTTTGGGTGAGCCCATATCATCTGCCAGGGTGACCTTCTGCTGTACTTATCCGGGTGGTCAGTGGGAGCCTCTCTACTGCTATAGCTACCGGTCTCTGAGTCTGACCCCTGGGCCCTGACCGTGTCACATTGACTAGAAGTGTTTGCGCTTCTTCACAATTTTTTTTTGGTGCATATCATACCAGGTTCCACGGTCTCTCTTAGCAGCTTTTGCTTCTAGTACCTTCTTGCAATTCATGGGTCAGAGTTTTGGTGCCAGGAAAATTCTTCCTTCCTTGCATTGCTGGAAGGTGCAGGTGATTATTTTTGGAGTTTAGTTCCTCCTTAATCTGTAGGAATAAGCTGTCAGTTTGACAGCGCAGTCCAGGACATGGTTGGGCAATATAGAGGTGGGTAAGGCTCCTGCCCCAGCCATGCCCCTTTTCTTCCAATCATGCTGCCCAAAGCAGGTGCCTCAACCAGGCCCTGTGTAAAGATACACTTTAAAATGTGTATAGATTTTCCATAAAAATCCACATTGAATTTAAATATATACAATACGAAACACAACTTTGAAACACTAGCCAGGCAGAGGCAAGCAAACCAGAACACAATACCCTGTAGTCAGATCAGTAAAAGATCTATTCTGATAGGTCCATTGGTTCATTCGCTCTCTCCTTAAATACTGCCGTGATCCATGTTTATACCAGGTCTGAAAATGAAGCACTTTCACCAGAGAAATGTTTATGGGGAAAGTTTTACATAAATATTTTGAAAAAAAAAAAGTTATTTGTTCGGAAGCGTTTCGTTTTTCTTTTTTTTTTCTTATTCTATTCCCCGTAACTTCATAAAGTGACACAAGAGAAAAATCTTTTCATTCTGCTAAAGTATCCACTTTAAAGAATTTACTTCTTCAAATCGCAGAGCACACAGGAAGGAAAGTGCTTTAAAACATTTTATTTGGCTGTAAATCAGGAACTGCATGCGCAGAGGTACTCCGGGACTCGTACTAAAACCGCGCAAGGCAAAAAACGATTTATACAAGTAAAAAGTATTACAAACGTGCAATAAATAAATTTAGAGCAAACTACACATGAGCTGCAATTACTGTACAAATAGCATTACAATCAAGGGAGAAGAAATTAAGAAAAAAGCTACAATGAAAAAAACTAAAGTTAAGAAAAATAATTCTTTTTAGAAAGTATAATTTAGAAAAAAGTAGTTAAAATAAATAAATAAATAAATATATATATATATATATATATATATATATATATATATATATATATATATATATATATATATATATATTGTTTTATTCAGTTAATCTGACATTCCTTCACTTTTTGTGGGGTGAAGTACTGAGAACTCTGTCCCCTTTAGCCATTATGAAAGGCTTACACCCCCTTTTGTTGTTTTATTATTGGCCAGATGAAGGAGTGAAACTCACCCTATGAGGATGTACCGTATGCGCCGGCGTATAACACACACCCCAAGTTTAGGAGGGAAGTTTAAGGAAAAAAACTTTTAGGAGGGAAGTTTAAGGAAAAAAACTTACATTTAAATGCCCATTAATGCAGCCTTGCACTGTCCCCCTGCAGCCTTACACTGTCCCCCTGCAGCCTTGCACTGTCCCCCTGGAGCCTTACACTTTCCCCCTGCAGCCTTCCCCAAAATCGCAGCATGGTTTATTTTTAAACTTACCGCCGCCACGATCTTCAGCTCCTCCCGCCGCCGCGATCTTCGGCTCCTCCCACCGCCGCCTCCGAGATCATCGGCTCCTCCCGCCGCTGCGATCTTCGGCTCCTCCCGCCGACGCCGATATAGACCGAGCCGAGCCAAATGTGTACTCGGCTACTTGGCGCCTTTTGCAGTAACGCCCCCGTCCCGCCCCTTGGCCCGCCTCCTATGATGGACACAACACCAGGCCAATGGCGGGACGTAAAGGCTAGGGAGGCGGGACTGAGCGTGACTGCGAGTGGAGCCGAGTACACTCAGCTCGGCTCGTAAATGTCGGCGGGGCTCCGGAT
This sequence comes from Lithobates sylvaticus, assembly GCA_028564925.1. Taxonomy (NCBI): domain Eukaryota; kingdom Metazoa; phylum Chordata; class Amphibia; order Anura; family Ranidae; genus Lithobates; species Lithobates sylvaticus. The sequence goes on from CM053037.1 coordinate 174,500,675, forward strand.
CGGCGGGGGATCGGCGTATAACACTCACCCACAATTTCCCCCTGATTTTAAGGGGAAAAAAGTGCGTGTTATACGCCGATAAATACGGTATTTATAAAAAATAATTGCACAGTAATTATAGTTCTTAATGACATTGGCTGCATGTTTGGGGTCGTTTTCCTGCTGCAGAATACATTTGGGGCCAATCACATGCCTCCCTGATGGTATGGCATGATGAATAAGTTTCTGCCTGTATTTCTCAGCATTAAGGACACCATTGATCATGAAGACCACTTCTGGCCAAACTTCCCTGGATACTAGATGGGTGTACCTGGGTCCCACTGGTTTCTGCCAGTATTGTGCTGATGGCACTGCTGGACATCTTCTGATGTCGAAAAGGAAGCGAGCACGATGTGTCTTTCATCTGCTGCCTTAAGTTTCCTTGGCCAACCACTGCATCTACGGTCCTTCACGTTGCCTGATCAATGGTGTCCTCAATGCTGAGAAATACAGGCCGATACTTATCCAGCAGGCCATACCATCAGGGAGGTGTGTGATTAGCTCCAAATATATTCTACAGCAGAACAACGACGCCCAAACATACAGCCAAGGTCAATAAGTTCTATCTAAAATGTGAAGAATAAGGAGTCCTGTATAGGATGGTTTGGCCCCCACAGAGCCCTGATCTCAACATCGAGTCCGTCTGGGATGACATGAAGAGGCAGAGGGATTTGGGGCAGCCGACATTCACAGAAGATCCATGGTTAGCTCTTAAAGATGTTTGGAACAACCTACCTGCCTAGTTCCTTCAAAAACCGTGTGGAAGTATATCTAGAAAGACTGATGGTGATTTACAGGCAGAAGGTGGTCACACCAAATATTGATTTGGATTTCTCGTCTGTTAATTTACTTTCCATTTTGTTAATTGATAAAAAAATAAAAAAATGAACACTTCTATTTCTGAAATCGTTCTTACTTTATTGCATTTCTCCACCTGCCTTTTGCACAGTCATATATATATATATATATATATATATATATATATATATATATATATATATACACACACACACTATGTCCTTTTTTTCCCCAAGTCTGCTTTGCCGTATAGATATTGGCAGACACAGAGGAGAATGTTAAGTCTCAACTACGATAAATTACTTACTGATCTAATTTTCTGCAGAAGGCTTCTACTATAAATATAGGTCTAGAAAGGTGAAGGATTTAATCCAGGAATGATTGCTGTGTGGAGATTGGGTCCTCCCAGACCGTGTTATGAGGACAGTCAATGTGCCAACAGCTGTGATTTTATTACTTTGGTGCTAAGGGCCAGTAGCTGCAATGAGCTCCAGTATACAATACACAACGAGGGATCTCTTTACCCGCGCCCACTCACCGTGATATACAGTTTTGTGGGGAAATTCTGATTTGATGGCCTTAAAGGGATGTTCTTGCCGGGCAACCGATATGCAATATTAAACACGTTCTTATAAGAGGCAGGAACCCTGCAAAATACACATTTTCTTCTAGGAGTATTCGATTTAATCTTCGAGCATGTGATATTTCTACATAAGTACTGTCTGGAACAGCATGTCTATGGATGAGCCCTCATATATAAGCCCCTCCCCTCTAGTATAGCCCCACCCTCTATCTGCACAGCTATCGATTACGTCAGACACAAAATGCAATGGCAGTGTGCAACTTAACATAGTGGACTAGTATCCCAGCTTTGGAGTGCAGAGTATACAACAAAAAAGAGTTATAGGGAAATTATAGGCCAATATTTTAAATACATTTTTTTAGTTTGTATGTTGTAAGCTGATGTTTTATACCTTTC